>CM055895.1:78410640-78518623 GCA_029582155.1 Panopea generosa | reverse complement strand
ATTTGGATGAAAAATTTGCCTTGTTATACAAGAAATCATATTCCAAGAAACGAGAGATAGTGTTTATGTTGTAACTCAACTGAGGTGTAAGATAGATACCTCTCCTATCTGTTCTTGCTACAGAGATTTAAGGAGCAGATGTCCAAAGACCTTCCAGGTACAAGCTTATAATCATTTAAATGTTTAAGATAAATATCAAATCATATCTCGGAAACCATCAATTTGAATAATTGCTCTTCTGCGTTCCTGCAAATTTGCATAGCTATTGGACGCACATTAAGTTCAAAATCATCGTTTAAATACCCCCTATAAAATTAATGCACGGCAAACGTTTATTGAAGAAGAAACAATATTAGAACATGCACGGGCGTCGTATCATTTTGTTCTCTCGAATGTTTTAACCGATTTCCTTCAAATTCTTTTAAAAGGAGGTAAAATGGCATAGTTAAATTCAACAAGAGTTCTCAGACAACAGAGCTCGCCGATGGGATAAAACTCACCACCGTTGCAAAGACTGATATTGGAGGCAAACACCAAAACTGAAACGCAACTAAACGCAAAAGTTTAACCTGGGTGTCTACAGACGAAAAATTAAGTCCAAAAAGGGCCATAACTGTGCCAAAATGCAACCCCGATTTATGGTTCTTGTCTGTGTGTGTTCCATCGATGATGGTGAACACACATGTGAAGTTTCATTCATATCCAATGAGTTGTTGCATAGATATCTTACCTGATAAAAAACTTTAACCTGAAAAAATAAGTATTAAAAGGGCCATAACTCTGCCAAAATGTAGTCCAGAGTTGTGGTTCTTATCTCTGCGTGTTCCATCGATGATGGTGAACACACATGCAAAGTTTCATTCATATCCAAAGAGAGGTTGCATATATATCTTAAACTTAAACGCAACTAAACGCAAAATTTAACTTGGGTGTCTAAGTCCAAAAAGGACCATAACTCTGCCAAAATGCAATCCAGAGCTATGGTTCTTGTCTCTGTGTGTTCTATTGATGATGGTGAACACACATGCGAAGTTTCATGATATCCAAATGAGTGGTTGCATTGATATCTTAAACTTAAACGCAAATGTTTAACCTGGGTGTCTACAAACGACGTCGACGACGACGTCGGGATCATGGCAATAGCTCTCCTTGAACATTCGTCCCGGCGAGCTAACAAAGGATAAAGCAACACATTTATTACTTCAGTTTGCTTTTTGTATCTCTCTTGATTGAGATTTCCGTATTTTTGCCAATCTATGTAAAAACTCATGTTTTATGCATATATCTCTACAGCAGCAACCCGTTTCAATGGACAAAAACTGTAGTGAATACATACATCAATTACAAACGTATAATTACATTATTTGTTTAATTTAAATGCCTGACCAGGGAGCGATATCACAATAATCCTGTTTCTTCTTTATAAAAAAATGCATTTCCATTATTTTATTGTCCATTTTGTAATTTGAATATCAAGATACAAGAAACTTTATTTTGTGTCGGATATACAAATATAAAACACTAGCTGTAAAGCTATTTGCCGACAGCAACAAAGATACATATTAACATGTTAATATATGGTGTTTTTTTACTAACAAGCTATAGCATAAGCATACACGCACATCCACACACACACACGCACGCACGCACGCACGCACGCACGCACGCACGCACGCACGCACGCACACACACACACACACACATATACATATACATATATATACATACACTAATACGCACATGCATACACATTCATATACACATTGCCCACCCTTCATATACATATATAGCACCCACACATACACAGTACTCGTCAAAATCACATTCACTCCTAAAAAGCCAGAAAAGAAAAAAAAATCCGGTTTAAATCGCCATCAACATTTGGATCAACTTTATACCAAGTTTTCCATTATCAAAACAATTTAAACAGAATGTTGTACGCTCTTTTTTTGCCAGAAACGACTCGAATGAAATTGGATCAAATGAAGTTTCGGTCAGTTATGTTGACATATGCCCCAATCCTATGAATTTTACCAAGATACACAGCGAAACCGGACAGGAATCTGAAGTTTCTGACTTCACCTTTTTGAGCTGGATCGAAGTAGAAGGCGGAAACACTTAACGTAAAACTAATGATAAATCTGAATTCGAATTCAAAAGAAACTAGCCACTGTCAGTTGATATGAAATACTTTTATTGTTATTATTGTGCACTACACGGGAACTACCATTTACAGAAAATACTAATACACAAATGAAATAACCGTTATAACTGAATATTAACTGACCCAGTGAATCTCAGAAATCCATTAAAGCATGGACAAAATGAAGAAACAACTGAAACTGAAAACACAGAAACGGCCTATCTGATACAACCAAAGAATGGCACGCCTAGTATCATACATTATGCAAAGATTGTCTGAAGAAAACCGACTTGGTGAAGATTTAACTGCATTTTATTCCAGCATTTATATACAGGGATATTCCCCAACAGCCACCATTGTTTCCTTTTACCGGTCGATGTTGTACGGTGGTATCAGTGTCAGAATACTACATGAATGCGCTACTAGTATTTACATAAAACAAAAATCAATTGGAAACTTGGTTGGAGAATCTTTGGCGGATGTTTTATTTATTTCATGGGAGTTTTCAAGAATCAAGCAGAGCTCATGCATGGAAAATTCACTTAAAGCAAACATTCTTCAATTAAATCAAACGTTAACATCATTATCCAACAGTCCTTTGTTAGTTCGGTAAGTTAATTGTTGATGGTGAAAGAAGACCAGGGATATATTAAGATATAATGGAAAGCAAAAGTACGAATATCAATCATCGGACAGGCTGTTTGACTTATGGTGGTAAAATGATAAAGCAAGGACTAACGCAAAGCTCCGGCGATGTTGACTTACTGGGATTTGAAAATGTATCATCGCTTCAGGATCGGCAATGTAATCTCCGAATGAAAAAACACGAGATAGAAGTATTGATACATCAATGTTCCTATAAATGTCTATCAAATCTCAATCTTCATACATTTAGTAAAAGCCATCAAGAAGAAAAAAGAAGCACTCTTCGGCCTGAGTTCCAGCACCCAGACGAGTCGTCATTGTACACCGTACTACGACGTACTCAAACTGACTGCGAGAGGTACCTGACAACGTATGTTGTTACTTATGTTGTATCCCAGTTAGCCATAATATGATATACATTGTACTTCATTATCGGTAGAACAATTTGGAAGTGTCGATATGGAACTGATAAATTGCAAACAGAATGCCCTTAGACAGTATGTCATTTAGCTACATGCTTTTTGCACCCACACATTGGGTGTGGAAGTACTCGTATAAAGTCAGAGTGAGGACGTTTTTATTATCATTTCAAGTATTTGATATTTAGTAAAAAAATACTATCTCAGGTTAATAATAAAGCAATACAGAGCAAGAATTTCAACCAGAGAATAAATCAGTAAATCATCTAACTAAAGCATGTTAAAATTAACATAAAGTGCAGATAAACAGTTGACTCGTTATTGGTGTATTTCGAAGATTTTAAAAGCATTATCATGTTTGAATTGTGAATTAAGAAAAAAAGCAATGATGCTTGGAAAATGGAGTATGAATACATGATTTCTGAAGTCTATTTTCACTTTATCAGCGGCGTAAGGCATACACACTGAACAGAAAAACATATCTTGGATGAAACATGATCCCTACTTTTCGAATTATATTATGGCACTGCAGATGTCAACAAACAATAAAATGTAAGGTTTTTCTTCTTCAATTTTGGTCTTTCTATGAATGACAAGACGTTCATTCATTTTAGAAATGAGAAGGAAAACCAAACATATAGTCCGGTGCCGATCCCGGTGCCGTTACACTGGTATACGTATATCCCTCGTCTTAGTGCGATTTTTTTGTAGTTTGGTTCTCTGATCACAGCGTTGCCAGCAATACAAGTCTAAGCAGTCTAAAATTAACAACCATTCTGAACAGGTGCGAGCGCGTGCGCATTGCTTACCTTAGAAACCAAAACGATTCCAAGTGCATTGTTTATCAACCTAAACTTGTAGAATTTAAAAGAAGACCTGAATAATGACGGAACAAGTTGAAGAAAAAAAGGATGCTGCAGAGTCTAAAAGAGTCCATACATACCCATTGATCAGGGTAAATATTCGTTTGTGAAATACAAAATGTTTTAACAAATATTGTGCTAAAATTGATGGTTACTGTAGTGGGTGGGGAAATAAGTCACTGGCATCAATAAATTTATGACCATACGTTCCACAACTTTCGGTTGCAAATCTAGTAATGCACTAAGTCATTATGTTTTAATTTGTATCTTTCAATGTTTTATACTGACACATTCGCCTTCAGAAACACGTTTGATCATTTTCATGCTTAAAATATCAGACAATATTAATATTGAAGACAAATGTTTACAACCTGCATGTGAATGTCCCATTCTTGAGTTTACTTTTATCTGTTATTGACAGATGAATTTCTTATAACCTGTAATGTATGCCCGATGACTGAAAACTGCTGGAAAATTACTGATTCAAGGTTTCCAACAGATTCTTAATGCATATCCTATGCGACAAGCTTGTAAAAGATAGGTTGATTTGGCATTAAAGTGACAGTAGTCATACATCCAAATACTAACCCTTGCTTCATTGCTTAACTTCCAGTACTAATGGTACACTTTAACCATGTCGCTTTAAAACTAGCTTAACAGCAACGCTGGTGCATTTACTACACTCCTCCCCTCTTTAACCTTTAGGTCTTAGCCCCAACTTCATAGCATGTAGCTTCACAAATTCCCTGGCCATATCCTGCCCCATCCCAAAGAAACAGAGATTTGTGCACGGTCACCCATCTAAGTACGAACCCATACTTTGTTGCTTAACTTCAGATATGATTGGTACACTTCAACCATGGCGCTGTAAAAGCAGAACTTACTGTTAATTTTCCAAATTTGTCACTTTACAAGTAAAACCGTTTGTTTTTTACTCTGCCCCAAGCTTGTATGACCAAAAGTGTCTGATCACAGAGTGGAAATTTGTATCAAGACAATTACTTGTGTACAAAATTAATATGAACTCTCAGGATACAGGTTTGAGCTGGTTGGTTATCCAACTTGTCCTACATATTAAAGTCATTCTCTACAAACTCTGAATTTTTCATTTTAAGCATCAGTGCAGAGTTCAACAAATCTGGAGTTTGGAGACTAATAAATTTTGTCTCAATTCTAAATGATTCATAACCTAGTCTTCTGGACTACCAGCTTTAGCTAGTTCAAAACCAACATAAAAGTCAAAGTTCCAGAGATTATCTGTTTGATTAATGACCCATTCCAACAAGAAGCGTCATCAAGTGGACACTTGTGTTCTTGTGTTATCTTTTAATGTAATTCAACTTTCAAGTTTTATAACATTAATAACTGTAAATATTTTATTTGAAGCACTAATTTATGTAACAAAAGCAATTATGTGGGATGCTTGATTTAGTGAACGGGGTCATGGGTTTGATCATAGTCACAGCTATGTGTGTGTTGTTATTGATCAAGAGACTTTATCCACATATGATTAATACTGGTTCTACCCTGGAAGATTGTGAGCATGATGTTGTAATAAGTAAGTTTAAAATGACATGTTACGCCTCTAAAGGTTCATTATGTGCAAATCAGTGTTACTGAAATCATTGAAAATGGAAATGCTCATTTCTTTGGACTAAATGCTTACGTGAACGTTATCAATATATACATAAACAATGTCTTTCATAATGCAAATGTGTATATTTAATAGGTAAATTCCACGGATTTCATATTTGTTATTTGAGTAATAAAATGCTATTTAAATTTTCAGCATTCTGACATGAATGATGAAATGAAAACAGAGGCCATGGAATTGTGTGTAACTGCATGTGAAAAGTTTGCATCAAATAATGAGGTACAGTATTACCAATACTCATCATTGATCACCTGGCTATTTGCATGTCTTTTGATAAGTCAGTTTAACATAGTGGAAACAAGGAAATGGTCTACGGACTAGGGAGCATAATATCATCATTAGTCACAATGAAACTATTAAAAGCAAGAAAGTAACATGGGACTTTTTAAAAAAAAAAAATTGCAGGAAAGTTTTATTATATCATTCTCCTTATCGTATTTCTCTTAATTTAAGCACCTGATGTGTTGCATTTTACCGACAGGATACATTTATTTGACTTAAAAAATGCATTTTTTTTTAAATTTTCAAAAAATACTTTTTGTACAACATAATATTCTGAGAAAAGCATGTCAGATTGGTATAAATCATCAAATTAACATTAAAATCAAAGATAAACATGCCAAATTGGTATAACTCACCAAAATAACATTAAAATCAACGATAAACATGCCAAATTGGTATAAATCATCAAAATAACATTAAAATCAATGATAAACATGCCAAATTGGTATATATCATCAAAATAACATTAAAATCAATGATAAGCATGCCAAATTGGTGTTAGTTACTGGTTCTGTTTGAGGTGCAAATTAATAATATCTGCACAATAAACCAAACAGTGTATATACAGTTTATTACTTTCGCTTGTTACAGAGAGTATTTGAAAACAATTCAATATGATACGAGTTTTAACGAAGAATTTGCTTAGGTAAGCATTGATCTTAGTCTTTCTGCAACTGCCTGATCATTTACATTCAGTGAACATAATTTTCTGCCGAATATAATACCCTAGCTCAGGAATGGGGGTATAAGGAATGGAGATATAAGGTTTGAGTCAAGCAAGGTGTAATTTGAAGGAAAATCACTATAAAAAATATCACTACCAAAAATATACCTAATTTTAATCAGGGGGTAGGGAATGGAACTGAATCCCTATTATAAAATTAAAAACCATTCACAAACTGCATGGCAACCTTTGTATTATCATTCAAAATCTTTCAAAGATGAAATAAATTCAACAATATGTAATCAGTATGATGAATCAAATTTGAATTGTAATGAAATTAGACTTATTTGAAATGTCACGAACTAAAATATATTATTGTGGCAATACAGGCTTAGTGAGTATTAAATTTATAGGCATGATAAATTGATAAAAAATATATAAATTATAGAATTTTGGAAAATAAATCTTGGTTACTGTAAAAGTTAAGTTATTCACATGATATAAAAGAAAACATTTCATCCTGAGGCTTCAATGTTTTTATCAAATCAAGTTTATATGGATTTGGGATTTCTTATAATATGGACAGTTATAAAACTACTCACCAATTGGTAATACTTAATTGTATTATATTCCAGAATGCAGCAAGAATGATAAAAGAAACTATGGACAAAAAATTTGGTGCTTCCTGGCATGCGGTGGTCGGAGAAGGATTTGGATTTGAGCTCACACATGAAGTTAAAAACTTGCTTTACATGTTCTTTGGTGGAAATTTAGCAATTTGTGTGTGGAAGTGTTCGTAAACTTTTGATGACTATAGAGGTGTTACCATTCCTATCATCAGACCACTACAAGATCATACAAAATATTATGACATATCAACTAATGTGAATTCTGATTGATATGTAAAAAAGTTAATTTGTTTTTATAATGAATTGGACCAATTTGAACTTTTTATAATTAATCACAGACATTCCGCATTTAAGTTTTTCACAAACTTCCAACAGTTACTGTATTCTCTCCTTTTTAGCTTGCCGGGACGAAGTCTAAGGAGAGCTATTGCCATGACACAGGCGTCATCGTTGGCGTTGTCATCGTCTGTAGACACCCAGGTTAAACTTTTGCGTTTAAGTTTAAGATATCTATGCAACCACTCATTGGATGTGAATGAAACTTCACATGTGTGTTCACCATCATCAATGGAACACACACAGACAAGAACCATAACTCTGGATTGCATTTTGGCACAGTTATGGCCCTTTTTGGACTTGGGCACCCAGGGGCGAGCTTTGTTGTTTATTTAACAGGCATTTTTTTTTTCAGTTGCTTGTTATATAAATGGGAGGGGGGGGGAATGAGACAAACTGTATTGTTATAATAGATTACAGTTTATACATTTAGACAATTTCCTTTGATTTAATTTTATTCTTAGAATATGGGCTATGTGTAAACCGAAAGGACAATATATCAGAGATAAAACCAAGCTTAATAAATGAAGAGATGTGGTCACTTTTTTTTAAATGTTACTGTATTGGAATTAAAACTGTTGAAAATCTTAATGTATTTACTCATCATTGAGTTTTCATAAAAAAATATAGGCTATTGGTCAGTGCGCTGGGAAACACCTCTGACTATACAGCCATTCATTTAGTTTATGGGGTTGTTGTGAGGCATTTATTTAAAGTCTCAATTATAATTGTTACAGTTCTTAAATGAAATTTTCTCGTACAAATTTGACTTATTTCAAACTTAGGAGTCGGGCTATCAAATTCAAATCTCCAATGTTGGCAAAATGATCAGTGATTATTTTTTTATAAACATGCATATGAAGCTGGTTGGTTCTGATGTTAATACAACAGTTGATTATACAAATTATAAATCTCCACTCACCTACAATACAACAGTTGGTTATATAAATTATAAATCTCCACTCACCTACAATACAACAGTTGATTATATAAATTATAAATCTCCACTCACCTACAATGTTTAACTTGACAACATAGCATGCATAATTACATTGGAAGACACTCCGATGGTTATACTTATGTTGAACTAATAGTAATTTCTACGAGTTCATTCGTTGGCAAATATTTCGGTTTGAATGCCAGGTATGTTGCTTTTAGAATATGATAATTATCACGGCAGCATCTAAGAATCTAAAACAACTGTACTGGATTGTATGGACATACTTATTCAGTTAACCAGTGATTGTGATATATTTTTACTTCTGGTATAGGAACCAGAATGGATGTATATAAAAGATTTATGTGTTTAAAGGTTGTGATATTATACATTCCATAAGTGACACGGGAACAGACACTGCCTTATAGATACATGCAAGTTATATTCCACATATCCGTTGTATAACAGATATTTTGATATTGTTGATCATTTAACTCTATTTTCTGAGACTTGTTTTAACATGTAAATAAAACATTCCTATATATTACATACCTGTGTTTTGTCAACTTTTCCTGTGAATTGTCAGTGAGTTACCAAATAATAATCAAAAGACTCAGTTTGTGATGTGTACACTGCAAGGATGGGAATCGTTCATTTTTTTGTACTATCCAAAATATTGTAGAAGCAAAATTAATAGCTGCCACCTAATCCATCAGTTTCTTCATTGCATTGACCTGAAAATTAATGTGCTCCTTAAATTAAAATGAAGACTAAAGGCACATATTTTCATTGTCCAACAACTTCAAAGGTATTTTTCATTTATTTTAACTAAATTTCATTTGGAAGTTTTTTTTTAAATGTTGACCCTGGAGACATATTTTGCCCCGTTCCTGGGGTTAATAATCTCCACATAAATTTATAAAGGAAACATTTTATATAGCTGCATTACCACTATCTCAAGATATTCCTTTTGTAAATAAAGAAACATTTTCGATTCAATGATAAAACTATATACTCTGCCAACTCTCTCATCCTTCAGTATTAGAATGGTTGCTAGATATGTGCAAAATTATAAATGCATAATATTATATGGACAAATATTTTTAGCTCGACTATTCGGAGATTAAAGAGAGCTATTGTACTCGCCTAAGTGTCCATGTCACACCTGGGTTAAAGTTTTGCATGCAAGTCCCTATCTCAGTAACCACTGCATGTATTGACTTGAAACTTTACACAAGCCTTCATAATCATCAACCCTACTACAATAACTAAATTACATAACTTGCATGAATATAATGCAAATTATTGCCCTTGTTTGACTTGAAAATTCTGGTTAAAGTTTTGCGTGCAAGTACCATCAAGTCCATATCTCACCAACCACTAATGTATTTGTTTGAAACTTTGCACAAGCCTTCCAAGTCATTAACCCTACTACAATAACTAAGTTACATAACTCTTGCATGAATATAATGCAAATTATTGTCCTTGTTTGACTTAGAAATTCTGATTAAAGTTTTGCATACAAGTACCATCAAGTCAATATTACACCAACCACTTAATGTATTTAATTGAAACTTTATGCAAACCTTCTAAGTCATCAACTCTACTACAATAACTAAGTTAGATAACTCTTGCATGAATATAATTCAAATAAATGCCCTTCTTTGACTTAGAATTTTGGTTAAAGTTTTGCATGCAAGTTCCATCAAGTCCATAATTATTAGATCATATTACACCAACCACTCAGTGTTTTGATTGAAATTTACATATGTATTTGTAGTCATGAAACCAACTGAATAATTCATGTTGGATAACTCTTGCCAGATTTTTTTGCAAATTAGGGCCTTTGTTTTACTTAAAAATATTATAAATCATCAGTCACTGCATGTATTTGATTGAAACTTCATACAAGATATTGTAGTTATAATACCTACTCAATTTTGTAAATAAATTGTAAGTTAGATCACTCTTATTTGCTTTGATTTGTCATCAGTCTCAATCAAATCTATACTTCTGTGACAAATATCCGAATAGTCAAGCACACTGCCCCTCTGGGAGCTCGTTTTATCATTTTGTTGGAACATGTTTTTTTTATACTGGAGCACTATAGGAAAAAATAGTGTTGCTAGTGAAAAAAAATATTGTTCTTGTTACTGGGTTCAAACTTTGATCGACCGGGTGACAATATGCAGATATAACCACTACGTTCAATAGAAATAAAAAAATATCAGCAGTATGTACCCGGATTTAATTGACAATGCCCAGAAATGTCTTGGTTTTTACAGGTATAACTAATAATTAATTTATGTTATTCCACAGGGTCAGCTCTAATTCAAATATAAGTGTTTAAAGCAAGTTTAAATAGATGTTTTTTTATGATAAACAACAATATTTTGCACCAGAAAGTCACTATTTATACAAAATATTACAATTATACCAGTGTCTAAGTGATTTGAATTACTGGATATGCAGCTTTAATTTTTTTTCTGGAACTATAAATGCAATGTGTTGCATATTTAATATGTAACATAGGATAATGGTTTAGTACTGAGTCTGTATCATGACCTTAGGCACAAAGTTTTTTAACCCACGTCAAAACTGGGACATTTTTTTGGCATCGTCTGTCAAAATTTGTATTGGTTGGTCAGATTTTGATAACAACTGGAACAAAACCAAATGTTTTACCGTGAATTGATGAACAATTTTTGGTTCTTATAATGTGTAGTCCTACACTCTGGAAAAACAAGTTGATGAAAATTGACATTGTTTTGTTTGTCCGGGTTGTACACATATTTATCCCAATGGCGCTGGTATAACGAGTTGCATAACGAATAGTAGTCAGAATCACCATGGTATCTCCAGAGTTGTTGCCCCTGATTGTAGGCACACTGTATATAAATAACAAGTAATTGATATAACCAGTATACAAGATAGTCATTCTCAGCTCAAATCATTATTCTCAGTGTTCAAGGGACACACAATAATGTTGAAATTAAAATCTCTTATCAAATAAATCTTTACAAACATAACATGTAACCATATGAAGATATTTATTTCCAAATATTACTATCTGAAACTCAAGAGATTATTAATTTTTAAGAACTAGTCGTCATTCCAGTTTTGAAAAATTCTTTAAATATACAAATTGATATACTGATAAAAAAACAGAAGAAAATAAAATATTTGATACAGCAACACTGACCACAAATGTGTGTTATATGATACATTTAATCCATTTACACAAGTTGTGTCACTGTCTCAAATGAATATAAACAGTATCAACATGCAGTGGACAGTTTGTCGCAGCTTCTGGTAGAATTGTCTCGCCCGTTGTTCCTTGTTTGCTTTGGCCATGATGATATAGAATGTCTTTTGCGTCTACATGAAGTTTGGGTTAGTGAAACATTGGTGTAATATGTTGCTAGTATATATTTAAACAGACACCCAACTACCCATTGAGCAAACAATAGGTGCACAATAAGAGATCAGTGAGAATGTCCAGTCATGTTTCTGATGTGCATTTTTCACCTGACAATTCCTCTAGTAGTTTAAACTTACTATAATACATTACTACAAAGTAAAACATAATATCAGGCGTTTTTGTTTCATGCTCATTCGAAGGTCAATGTTTTTTTTTCTCCTAAATCTTTGACTGATTTTTATCTTGAACCATATGCCATTTTTATTTTCGGGAGCATCCTTCGGTATTACTCTGTCTTGATTATTAATGTGTTTGATTGGCAATTTTCTAGCATATTATTTTTAAAAATTTCTTGACCAATCTTGAACAAGTATAGTACACATAATAACAAGAGCTGTCGAAGGGAGAGTGTGCTTGACTATTTCGATGCTGTTCTAAAACAATAGCTTTTTCAGGAAAAAAGTACCAAATAGAAGACAGTGGTAAAATTTAACTATAGTTATTGCTTATCTGTTAAAAATAAATCAGCAAAATAATTAACCAACATTATTCATTTTCATTATCAACAGTTACGTTTTTTTGAAAACAAGTGAATGGATGGCTCGTATTGCCCTAATATTATTTAATTCAGCATTATATATAAGTCTATGCATCAATTTCACCTCGGAGGGCAATATATTGGTACAAGTTCATGAAAATGGATCTATAGTTGAAATTATCTTTTACCAGCATGCACAGCTGGAAACTCTTTCATGAAAATGGAGAAAATAAATCTAAAAAAAAAAGGATTAAACTTTGCAAAAAAGTAAAACAAAAAATGATTTTTTTAAACCTCCAACCCACCCCTCCCCCCTAAAAAAGAGTTAACTTTTAGGGGGGGGGGATAATAATAATACATGTAACACTAAAAAATTTAACCCCCTAGGGCATGCCAACTTTGTCACCAGGTTCATGGTTTTCAACAAATTTGAGAGAGGACCACAAACTGACCCTATTTGTCAAACATCTACATGTAAGATCAAGGTCTTGTACTACAAACTTTAACATGCTAAAAACAAAATTTCTAAGTCTAAAAGAGAAATAATTCTGCCAAAATGCAATCAAGAGTTATGATTTGTGTCTCTATACGTTTCCTAGAGGATGTTGAACACACATGTGAAGTTTCATTTTTCACTAAATTGTCTACATCCAAAAGGGTGATAAGTCTCTACGAGCAGTGGTGGGAGGTAATTAAGTTCAAAAAGTATTCCATTGATGATGCTGAACATCATTGCTGAAGTTTCATTCATATTCAATGAGTGGTTGCATAGATATTGTAACAGAATAAGATCCTGATTATACTATCTGTCTAAATAAGACTTACTTGTGAATATTGCCATTACAAGTAACACTGTCCGCAGTGGAGTAATTCATAAACAATCATATTAAAAGAATATGACATTAATAAGACTTTTTCTACATGGAACAGCAATGATTATATACATAATCATCCATATTTACTATAAATGAACTCACCTTATGCCTATAGATTGAAATATCAACAGAAATCCAAATATTGATTTGACATGAAATCTGGCACTGGGTGGGGTAAACAAAATATCTAGTATTCAGTTATTATATCTGCATAGTTCAATACTATGTGTAAATTAAATAAGACCTTAAATTTATATATTATTTTTAACATAAGTACATGTATAATCAGTCTAAACATGTTCCATTGCCTTTGATTTTAAGGATAAATGAAAATATTGAATGACCTTTCAAAAACTCAGATTTCTGCCGTCAACAAGTCATATAGAATATCTGTTTCAGGACTAATGTAAAGCTTTCCCAACCTATAAATACAAATTATGATGCTAACTATTCACTAAGAATAATTATAATAATGTTTTACCTTCAAATAATGCCGTATATGTTCAAACAGAAAATTCTATTTAAATTTCCCTCCATTAAAATTGCCAGAGTGGGAAGATTTGAAAATCTGTCCACCTCAAATCTGCCATATTCATTTCTACTTTATTTCAAGTTTTAATATTAACTTGCAAGATTTGCATCTGAACTATGATATATTGACATCCTTTTCATGCTAACTTATGATATGGAAGTTGTGTTCATTGTGTTAAATGAACTTTTCGTGTATTAAATCTGGCAACATGGCGGACATTTGCCAGATTCTGGGAACACGTGTCACGAAATGCACAATTTTGATTGGTTTAGAAGTGCCAGAATCCAGACTTTTTGCCTATATAAACGCTCAGAAACTTTAAGTTTCAGCTCACTTTAAGTTCCAGACATCAAGAAAAGCAGTTCCATCACTTCTGGTATTTTAACCTTTGTGTGAATAAAGTATATTATTCATTGTCTGTATATCAGAGAGTCTTGCCTTACTTGGTAACTACCGGTAATCATATAAACTGTATAAATCAGCTATATCATCCAATCTTGTTGTTTTCATATTTTGCTCGCCATCTATCTAATAACACAACCTGGAGTGTTACAATATTTTACCTGATAAAAAACTTTTACCTGAAAAAGCAAAGCAGACGCCGATGCCAGTGCAAGTACAATAGCCCTCCTATTTTACGAATAGTTGAGCTAAAAAAATGTTTTAAATATGAATACACTTTTTATAGTTTACTCATTTATAGGGAGTGTGTCCTTGTGTGCCTTACAATAATGTCTGAGATAACCCCATATGAAATAAGCAGATTACTGGTGTGGTACCACGACTGACTACCAATCCAGCGATTAGAGTTTGAATCCCCACCTGGGTCTATGTGACGACTGATAAACAACACTGCAGCACATTGTCATTCATCTCTCAGTCTCACTGCTGATTCAGGTGAAAAAATTATCAGTTACTTGTGGATATATGTGCCGGAAAACTGGTTAGCATTCCAGAATCCCAGGAAAGAGATGTTAAATAAACTGATCGTCTGTTAGCCCTAAATGGCACAAGAGCAATCCATAAGGCAGTGTGCTCGACTATCCTACTCATCTTTGTCACAAAAGTGCAAACTTTGATTGAGATTGATAACCAATCCAAGTAAACAGAATTAGTAACTTACTAAATTAGGTAGGTAGGTAGGTCTTATAACTGTAAAACCTTACATGAAGTTTCAATCCAATGCATGCAGTGACTGCCAAGATATAGAATTTGCAAGTCATACAAGGGCCATACTTTGCCAATAAATCTGGCAATAATTATTCCACTTTATTAATTTAGTTGGTTTCACGACTATAATGGCCACTGTAAAGTTTATCAATCAAATACATTGAGTGGTTGGTTAAGGCCTTAATGGTACTTGTGTACAAATTTTAACTAGAATTTATATGTCGAACAAGGGCCATAGTCAGCATTATATCCATGCAAAAGTTATCCAACTTAATTTATTTTAGTTGGTTTGATAACTAAGAAGTCTTTCAATCAGACACATTGAGTGGTTTGTTATGGATTTGATGGCACTTGCACACAAAACTTTAATAAGTTTCTAAGTCAAAGCCATAATTTGCCAAATAATCTGGAATACTTTTAATCACATACATGCAAAGACTACCGAAATAGTAACAAAACACAAAACTCTCACCAAGGTGACACATTAACAAGGTGAGTAGAGTAGCTCTCTTTGTTCTTCAAATAGTCAGGCTTACATGATGCTAATATTCAATCGATCAATTGTTTTTGGAGAAGCTGAATGCTCATCAATGTGTTGTACAAATCCTACAAATGATATTTTTCCATTTAGAAGAGTGCTTGATCGTTGCAAGCTGTATAATAACAAAATTACAGACTGGACAACACTTTGTCTATGGACAGACAGATGGACATGGTGAAACCAGTAGAACCCTCTACACTATTTTGGCGAGTGGTACAATTACAAAATTACAGACTGGATACAAGCACCTCTTATATATACACATAAAAGATGTATATGTTTGACCTCTAAGTGCGACCATGAACACAGAACTACCAAGCTGGGTCTTACAAGCGGCATGTCAACGGGCAAGTTATTTCAAATTCACCAAAAGAATGAAGATGTAATAAACATCCCCTCAAGGATGAAGAAATAAAAAGATGAAGAGACATGAATACTTTTTATGGATTTTTGTGTTTTGTGAACACAATTTATGAAGTTAAAACATGAATTATATATAAATTGAATAGTCTTTTTACAGGTAAATAAAAACATTTTAATTTCTCGAATTAGGTGAACATTTTTGGAAAAACTACAAGAAAATCATTTTCGTATGAAAATTTCAAAGCAAAATTTTGGTATTTGTGAGAATTTTAAACACTTTTCATAAATTTATGTTTTAACTTGACTTGATATGTGTCAAATGCCAGTTTTATCACATTAGTTATCCTAAGTTTTTGCAAAATACAGGTATCTTAACATTTCCTGTTTTAGCTAAATTTTCATTGGTTTGCCCAATCAAAGGAAGCTGTATAACCAATACTCAATTGATTTCAGATGTAAAACATATTCATTTATCATTGGAAAAGACTGATCTCGTAATACCTGATAAATATATCAATGTTTTTGTTTGTATATATATGCGAAAATAACTTTGACTGAAATATGTGCCCTAAACAATAGGTACACATTTAACTATATGTTTGAGATCATAATTATGTTCTGGTATGGAACTTGCTGTAATTTCAACCCTAAATAAAAAAAACTCAACTACCAGAAGAACCTTCCAACAGTCTGATGGGCTGATAATACCATTTTCATTTTGACTGATAACAAAAGAATTTTTTAGATACATTAAGGCATAGTGCCACCATTGCAAAAAGGAAGTGCTTCCGTGGGGTAGTCGCATAATGGCGGTTGTAAATAATCCTCAATTCTTCTTCTTTAAAAATGCATTTTCCTATTTTTAATGCTCATTTTTTTATTTGAATGGCATTATTGATGTATTTTGAACATTTTGATAGCATTGTCATGTTTGAATTGTGAATTTAGAAAAAAAAAATGATGCTTGGAAATTGGGGTATGAATTCATGATTTCGGAAGTCTACTTTCACTTTGTCACCAGTGTACACACTGAGCAGAAAAAAAATCTCTTATATGACACATGACCCCTACTTTTCTCATCATATTTTGATAGTGCAGAGGTTGACAAACAGTAAAATGTAGGTTTCACTTCTTTCATTTGGGACCCTCTATGAATGCCTTCAAACTTTTATTATTTACTATAGAATAAAGAACAAAAATCAATGGTGGGGTTACACCTTAATTAAATGGATTACAATATAACAAAAACAAATGACTATTATAAAACATGATGCCCAGTTTAACTACAACAGTGATTTAATGATTCAAAGATCACATTACATACTGTCCATATCAATCATTTATAATATATATATATATATATATATATATATATATATATATATATGATATATAATATATATAAATCAAATATTCAAAAGGGTCTGGTCACAATTTTCCTTGACATTTGTTACAGTCATTCTCTTATAAACTGAGGTCCTGTGGTGTTAAAAGACAGAAATTAGCTTTTTACATGATCTTGACCTGATTTACCTCAATACCAGTCCCAACAATCAGCTTTTGTCAACAATTTCAAGGCCATAACTGTTATTATTTAGGTCCAGTCAGGTTAGTTAAAAAACTGGTCTCAGCATTCATGGATAAAGATCTCTTGACCAAGATTAGATGGAACTGAATGTGTTAGTGTTTACAGGAGACATTAATGGACAACTACAGACAGATTACTCTATAGAATATAATTGTATGATTCCCTTATGGAATAGTGTTTCACTCTCCAGTTCGAACAGAAACAATAGATTCTAGTCAAATCAACAGTTTGAATATATTCTTGTTTCTTTCACTTTATTGAAGTGAATATTTTTAACTAAACTTGAATAGTTAGGCCATTGTACATAGTGCTCCTAAAATATTGTTAATATCTTTATCTGACAAAAACATGAATAAAAACTAAAAAACTAGTAACAGTTTACAACATTCAATTCATGTGACTGCTAATGTCAAAAATACTTGAATAAATCAAAACAGTCCATGTTGAATATGATGACAAATTTCCAACATTTAAATATCACGATAACTGATCTGGCAAAATTGGTTGAAGTTCTGTGGAGCTGGTCTAACTTCGTAATACAACTCCTTGAGTCATTAACTGGCAGACTGTTATCTATCTGCTGGGATAATTTGCACTTGTTCACTGTGTTTCTGGAGCATTTTCCTTAATGGTGGTGGCGCTAAATCTAGGGGTGTCTGTTCTTCCTGTAAAATAATTAAAACTTAAACATTTAGACAAAAGCTTCCCTTTTATTTAGTGTGTCTAATCAGTTGTTGTTGTATAGTGTTTAGTATCGCTATCATAAATTTTCCAGTTATATTGTGACGTTGACTACTTGAGACAGTTTTCTGAGTCTTGCCTCCCTGAAGTATAATGCCGCAGATACATGGTATGTTACCCCACCCAGTCATATTATAATGACACCGGACCGACCAGACCTAGAACTATCCTCTAAATGCTGAACACCAAGCCATTTTTCAAGTCTTTGGTATGACCCAGTTGGGGATCGAACCCACAACCTTCCACATATTAGGCGAATGCTCTACACCTAGACCACTGATGCGGTCTCTATCTAATCAGATTGTATTTACTTTGTATTTTTGTATATAAAAAAAATGTTTACTTTCCAGAATACTAATCCTTATTTTATGTTCATAGTGTTCAGAAAAAAACATAAACACAAAATGATGAAGCTTTATTTGCATGTCATTAAAATGAATAAGGTTATAGTGTGGGCTCATTTCATTTTACAACCCGGTGCCCATAATAGTGTTATTGTCATGATCTGGTTCCAAAAAAAATGGATAAATAGCAAATAAATGTAAACCATATACTTTAGTATATCAAATCCACCGAAACGTGACAAAATCAATAGGTAAATTGAAGTGGCAAAATTGAATGAAATTCTGATTCTAAAAATAGACAGCACTTATATACTGTTCGACAAGCTTCACATCTTCATTCTGATTCTTTATAAGATGAAATAAGTTTTACTATGTGTAAACCTGTATAACAGATCAAAATGAAACCAAAATGAAATCACAGGACTCATTTAATACGTCACAAAATATGTTGCCATTTTAAGTGGGAAATCTAATTTAGTCTAACCTAGGCGAATAGCCCTTTTCAATATACTATTATGGAATCTTTGAATAAATATCTTTTTGGCAATATGGATTCAGTGCATATTTATTGAAAAAAAATGTTTTTAAGCCAATTTTAAAATTTTTAAAAATCTCAATATATTACCTTTAAGACGAACAACAAAATGTACAAAAGAATAGGAATTGCATAAATAACACAGTTATATTTGTTATAAGTCTTTTGGGACAGTTTTGACAGTCAATCTGTGCATGAATTATTTTGCTCATAGATCTATGAAATATCATGGGTTAGATCAGAAGAAAGTTTCAATAATTATAGATGTGCTTTATAGAAATATTCTTGTATATTGATTTTATCAAGTTAACTCATCCTCTCAAAATCCATAAAAATATATGCATAACAAACAATGACACATGTTTATTTCATTTCCTCATCCAGCACCCCATCTGTCCTTATCCAAAAGATTTATAGCTGGTCGGTGTTTGAGAATGTTTTAATAAATAACAATCCATGTACCTTGTTTAACATTGTCACATATGCTCCATTGTCTATAAGTAATTTAGCCAGTTCAGCTCGTTCTTCTTCACAAGCTAAATGCCTGTTAACAAAAAATAAAACATAATATTTTTAATTTTCTGCAAGAGGCATTGTTCTGGTGAAAAAATCTCCGATCTCTGCGTGTCATGACATTGATCCATACCAGGATTGCGTTTCACAAAAAATCGATGTAAACGTAAACCAACAATTACTCATAACATTTTTAATATTCATCCTTATGAACCCAAGGTTGGCTCAAATCATGCAGAGAATGATACATTTTCTGGAAATACAAATATTTTCAACGTCAATCAAAATTTAATCATTCCAAGAAAAAAATGTTAAAATGACTCACAGCAATTTTTTTCAGAAGTTATTTTGTGAAATGCAGCCCTGGATTATGTGTGGTTTTCTGTAGCAAAAGATAATTTATTGTCAATACCACACAACTTCTTGAAATCAGTTACTAGTAAGTACAGAAATGTTTTTTTTTGTGTTTGAAGTATTCACTTCATTGCATTATATATACATAAAATAAAATCTAAATTATAAGGTTGGACCCGGCTTACTCAGTCGGTAGCAGGTTTGATTATCAATCCAGGAGTGTGAATCCCAGCCCAGCTGCAGTATCTGTGAGGGTTGATATATGACATTGTGTTTCATTAGCATTCATTTTTCACTTTTGATTCAGTTGGAAAAGTTATCAGTTAATTGCAGAGATGGGTGTGCTTGACTTTAGGATCCCAGGAAAGAGTAATTACATGTAGGTTAAAGGATGTTAGTCCTTGGTAGCAAAAATTGATGCTCAATTTCAAACAAACTCAAAAATAAAAAATGAGTTTAATGAAAATATGGAGGTTTGATGAGCATTAACAAAGGGATAAATAACATCTGAGTAACTCTACCGGTCAAAAAGATAACTTTGACCAAATTCTATCTTATGGGGGCATTTATTTTTCTGGAGAACAACTCTAATTAACATTTCTAACTTTAGATATAATGACACAGCTAATGTTTATACTGACGAGGTTGGTATTACAATATTTACAGTGGAGTGTTTTGAACCTTGTCCTTGTAGTTAACATCCACTGAATACTGCAACAGTAGCTTCACCATCTTCACATGACCTTTAGATGCAGCTCTGTGTAACGGTGTGTTCTCATACTGGTCTCCAATATTGGGGTCTGCACCACATTCCAATAACTTTTCTGCTATCTGCAAATAACAAAATCAAATGGGATAAAAAAAGTGCAAGTTTAGTTTACTTTTTTCAAAAGTAGAATTCATGATGCGAGTCTGACAGTTTTACAAAACAACACAGAAATAATTCCAAATGCTCATACTTCACCTGTGCGATTGACCTTATCTCATAGTTACATGTAATCTCAAAAGTTTACACTGAATAAAGTAGTGTAGAACAACAGTTAATGTTAAAAAGGTTCCCACTTTTTTTTATAAACCTCACTGGATCTTGATTAAAGTTTTCAAGTTGCTAGCAGAATTGTGGTGGTTCTACTCGAATTCAAGTACAATTGATACAAGCCAAAGGTCTACCTCTACCAAATAAAGTTTAAACAGGTGCCATACATGCATGCATGGAACCTGTAAAGTGTTGAAAACTGTATTAAAGACCACTTAAAACAAGATATTGATGGAACCAATGGATGTTTCCCATACAAATACATGAATGAGTAGTAGCTGCATTGTAAAGAAAAAGGGGCTGTAAAGGGAAGATAACTTTTGGAATAGATGTTTGGTGTCTTCACACTGCACTTCCATACTCTATTCATGTACCAAGTCTCAATGAATTCATTTCATACAGTATTACTTTTGAAGAAAGCAAAGGGCCATGAAAAATCAATGAACTTAAACACAAAGACCATATTGCATATGTGCATCTCCATTTGGTAGTGAGTGACGCATCCTAGCAAATTTCATAAAATGTCAACCAGAGGTTGCAGAGAAATCGCTCGGACAAGCATAAATAGCAAAAACATGGATTTTGTAATGAACAATTCAAAGGGCCATAACTGTGTAAAATTTCCTTGACCCAAAACACTATGACAATATGCACATCTTCATAAGAATTTGGGGGCACATGCATGCATGCAATGGAATAAGCAGTGACTACATGCTTCCTTGAAATTTTTCAGGAAACATAAAAAATAATATTAATCATTAATTTTTTAGAGCATGCAAGAACAAGGTTTTCAATAAAATATGGTAATTATCATTTGGCAAGTTTAAATATACCTGTAAACATTGATGGCAAATAAAAAAAAAAAGAACTTTACTTTAAGAAAGCAGCCAGGTTTTATTTCTTACCTCATATCTGTCTTTAGATGCAGCATAATGGAGTGGACATTGCCCAGTCTGATTAACTGCATTCACCTGAGCATTATGGGCCAACAATAATGCCACTATCTCAGTTCTCCCTGCAGATGCTGCTATCATCAATGCTGTCCAGTTAGACTGTAGTAATAAATCCAATATACCAATACATACACATACGTCACAAGGTCAAATACATAATAATAGTTTTTTATTCTGATGATTATTATTATAATAAAATACTTCAAAATAACTCTGGTTTTCTTATTAAGGCCATAGTCAATTAATTGCTAAATTTATCATCCCGGCCTGCCCCAGAATTTTCATGCCACCAGACCCTTATTATTTTCATTTAAAAAAATCAAAAAAAATCTCCCCACCCCTACCCCCCCTTTTTGAGAAAAATTTGGATGAGAATCTAGCAATTAGTTTATAATAACCAAAGGAAAAAAAGGCGTGGCTTTCTCTCTTTAATACACCATCAAATAGTTTTTGCAATTTAGATTTTAGATCAAATAGGATTTGGTCAGTTCAAACACCTGTTTGAGATATTATGTTTATTTAACTACTCTGTAAGTTTGATGAAGATGAAGTCAATGGAGTTATTGGACACAAGATGAATGGACAACAGGCACAGACCAGTTTAGTTTCAGCTTGCCAAGGTGAGCTTAAAATGACACATAAATAACTTATGCTTATACTGCACAACAATATGCAATGTATCATGACAGACGTATTTTGATATGTATCCCACACTAAATGGCATAAATGCACTATGTCAACAACCGCTGTTACAAACAGTCCATTCATACTGATTATTGTGATAACTGGTAGGATTGGTTTGGTTGAGATTGTCAGTTTATTTAGATGTCAAACTATCACATGATACCTCATCTCTGGCATCAACAGGTACATTTAGGCTTAGAAGATATTCCACAAGCTCTGTGTGACCACCAGAAGCTGCCCAATGCAAAGGCATCCGCTGCGTCTGAAAGACATAAATGTATACCATTTAATTGCTATATATTCTTTAAGTTTCATTTGGATATCCTTGGTTTGAGAAAAGTGGTAATCTCTGGGGAGCAGTTTCAACCAAACAATAAGAGCTTGTTATATGTAAACAAAGACTACAAAACATTACATCACTCTACATATGTCTTTTGGTCACATGATCAATGGCATTTTGTTAAAAAAACAAAAACATCAAGATTTCTAATGGCTTATCAGATATACAAAGACAACAGCAACATATTGAAAAGACATGTATGGTCGTGTGTTTATGTGAATTAATTTGACAGCAGATGACAAATTAATTGTTAGTGTTAACATTTAAAAGCAGGGCACTTATATGGGGAAAGAGAACAAATTTTTCAGGGCAGAGTACTTGTATAAAATCATAAAGTCCAGGCTTCTCCACAGGCAATTTCAGCACAGGGGCACCCCAGCACTTGACTATCAGAAATGGAATTCTTAAACAAAATTTTGCAAAGCTTACTCTCCTCTAAATCATTATTTTTCTTTGCATATTGTTTTCTCATTTTAATGCCATGTTCATTCAGTAACTTTGGAATATATCAGACATTTAAACTTTAAAAGTTGGTCAGCTGAGGTATTATATTTAACTTCTGTATAATTTTGGTGAATATCATTTTTTTGTGGGATATAATGCCATTTTCAACAGACTTCAGATTATATATTATGGCATATATCCAGTTTTATTGGTGGAGAAAGACCTCAGAATGAATCTGAGTAGCACCAGTCTTTTTTTGGAGCGACCATGACTAGAACCTACAACCTTAACGATGAGAGATTAGTGGTATTGAGATGGCACCTTAAACCACTCAGCCACCGTGAAGATCAAATTAGAACTGTGGACACTTAGAGTATACAATGTCAAATAATACAATTTTTGATTATTCAAGAGCCATAACTCAGAAATTAATTATTCAATTTGGTCAGATAAAAAATATGTCCGAAATATTAAAGTTATATACATGTTACTGTTTAAGCTTAGTGTGGATCAATTAAAAGCCATGAGTGCTAGAATGTATACAATAGTTTACATATTGTTTGACTGTGATTTTAATGATTAACTGTTTTAAAATGAATTATTTAAAGAAACACTGGTAACTAATCAACCAGCAGGCAGCCCATAAAAAATTATTATATCAGTTCACTGAGTTCAGCCATTCTTTTTATATAGTTGAGCATTCATGCATTACTGCTCGTGCATGTTAACCTATTAAGTAATTTTGAATAACACAAACTCGGTACACGTTACACAACTAGGATTATGCAGAAAAACTCATAATACATGTATTACAAGTTGAAAAGAATGACAGTAGTCTAGCACATCACAGATTGCCTTATTTCGTTCAACCCGACAAGTTGGCTGCTTTTAAAAAGCATCCAATGGTTAGGTCTTATAAAAGATGTGGCTATTAAATAGTGAATGAACGTGTAAATTTGGTTCCTTGTACAGGGTACTGAATTCATTGGTGATACCAAATCCCAACACGGTTCCGGCTGACACATCGAATTCTTGGCTGCAGGTGTGTCAGATAGTAACTTTGATGGTTAAATGTACTGATCTCAATCCTAATGTATTGCCATTTGTATATTTAAAAAGAAACATACTTTATATATTGTATAACATTCTTACTGCAATATTTTATACAATTTTACATTATGATCATAATATATATTTAAATAATTTGAATATATATTCTAAATTAATTTGTGGATATATTATTTTTTTAAAATAATAGTTAAAAATGACTGTTTTTCCAAAACTTGTGCATGTTCGGTGATATATCTGATTCTGACAACGTGCTGAAAATATGTCACTGGTAAACTATCTTTATATTTCTGTTGTATCAAGCAATATAAACAACTGTAGCTGTTTAAAATTTTTTTTCCATTGTTATGGATTCAGCATATTATTATAATTGAGTACATTCATGGTTATTTGAAAATTATTAACATTAACTCGGTAGGAATCTGTCAGATACGGCGATAAATTGTCAAAAAAGATCAGTTTCAAGACCTCATTTAAGCAAGATTTTAGATTCCTTGATTTAAGGTATTTTGATTAGTCCTTGATTAAATATGCAAAGAACAATCCATAGTGATCTCAATTGGTACATTAAAACCTCACAATCAATTAATACACACACCGCATTTAAACTTTCCGTTTAGCCAGAAAGTGGTCGGAACAGCCGGAACATGACCAGGTTTTAATATCAATACCGGTTTGTACATTCCAATAAGCACTGTTAAGAAAATGGCGACCTCCTTGTGGTGAATGCCGTGTTTTATCGCGTGATCGTGACATTTCAATATGGCAGCGCCCAGAGTCAATTTATTAACTGGCCCTTATATAGGGTTCAGTCGCTCATGCGACCTAACCAAAAATAGGGGGGAATTTTCATTAGAATTTGGGGAAATGAAATGTATTCCAGGGAAATTTCTCCCTAAAATTGGCCAAGAGAAGGCCCAAACTTGTCTGAGATGTAATGGTTATACAACGTAACTATTGCATAAGTTTGGCAAGGATTCAATGAAAACTGTAGGTAGTAAAATGCACACAACATTTAATAACTTGACTTTAAACAATTTAAGGGGCAATAAGTTGAATAACTCACATGACATCATTTACCTGTTTGGCCAGTTCATGAATTTGTTTATTATGGTTAAAAAAAATCCTATATAATCAAATAAAAAAATGCATGTTCTCGAGACCATATAAGTTCAAATAGTGCAATGTATGATGATCCAAGAGCCACAGTGCCATTTTTGGTCATGCAAGGGCAAAAACTCCAACATAGACCATTTTTCTAAATATTAAGTTTGGTAAGGATCAAACAAAACATACAGATAGTAGAGTGTCTAAAATCTATGCCAAATCCATATGACTCTAAGGTATTTTACCATCTTATAAAAACTCAGTCATACAGTGAAACTCATCCGAACTACTTTATCCATGTACCATTTCATTTGTATAGTTGTTACCCCACCCACCAAAATATAGAAACTATATACCAATTCTTCTATTTTTCACAAAATATCAGAAGATTTTAGACAATATAATTAAATACATATTTTTCTCTTACACTATCATTTTTTGTTGCTATGCTATTATTCTCCATAATCCTTAGTTTCAGGATTTGAAGCTTCCCTTCGTATGCAAGTTCGCTGATTTCATCCATGTTATTTTGACGTCTGCAAACGCTGCACTGATTGGTTCATTATGTATCTATTCGCCAATCAACATTGAAAATAGAAAAAAAAAATTGGGGATGGGCAAGTTCATTTGTTCTTGTAATATATACTCGAGCATAATTAGTTAACTATTACGAAGTAAAAACACACATATTGATTAACTTTGTGTCATTAGTTTTAGGTTATTATCAGCATAAATTCATCAAGCATAAAATATCTATGTCGCTAGTATTGTTCTATAATATAATTATTATACATTTGGACAAAATAGAGTGATGGCTAGAGCATACACACGAACTCTGTTTACCTGTAAAAACGGAGGTAATACAAATAAAAACATAAGCCTACAGTACATGTTGATTTCATCATCGATTTACTATGTGATCATTCTAAAGTGATTAAAACCTTATGTAAGTCTGTTTTAAACTTTTCTTGTTTAGTTATATTACATTCTTGAAATATCTAGCAGCACGGAGTCCGACTAATCACCTGTGTGACTTTTGTTTATTATTATGTCCCTGTCTACAGGCCTGCACTTTAATGTCTGTATAGAAATATTATTACTACATTTGACTCCCTGCGTCCATCATACAATTGGAATGAAATGGGAGATGGCATTTCTGTACTACATTGAACTTCAAGCATGCATGTTTATCTTCTAACTTTCTCTACCGTAGCGGTTGGCTAACAGTAGGGCGTCCGCCTCGCATGCGGAAGATTGAAGGTTCGATCTCTGACTTGGTCATACTAAAGACTTAAAAAAAGCGTAGTAGAAGCTTATTTGCTTGACCCCCAACATTTAGAGGATAATTCCAGGTTTGGTTGGGACAGTGTAAGTATAATGTGACTAAGGGGAAATTTCATACCGTGTGTCTGCAGCATGATACTTTAGTGTGACAACACTCAAAATACTGTCAGAAGTAATATCTCAGATGTAATGTTAAGGGGTGCATTGGGTTGTAAATAAGAACGACACGCATGTGCTCTAACTTATGTATTTACTATGAGATGTATCTGTCCAAGATTGACCAGCAGTGAGCTTATCAGTGAATTGACAGACATGAAGTAGGCGGAGCTACCATACATTTACATCAGACAAGTTCCTGAGCTGGCCAAATTGTATAATAGATTTCAGATTTATGACCTTTGAAACATAAAAAATTACACTATTTGACCTTGTGTGCACTATACTATAGCACTGTCACACCTCACCAAACTGATTCAGTAGTTATATAGCCGTAATATCTTGGCTAAGATCTCAAATAGGCCAAATCAGATAATTTATGCTGGAGTTGATGTCCCAGAATTGTCAGAAAGGCACTAGTTGAACTTGTGTGCAGTTACACAGGAGTTGTATAACCATAATACTAGTATCTCAGACAAGGTCTTGAATGGACTAACTGAGGTCATTAATGTCAGCGTTATTGCTCTTGAATCATCGAAAATTGCATTATTTGACGATGTGTCCATTCTTGCACAGGCAGTTATCATATGATCTTTGCCAAGCTTTCACAATTGTTATAAACCCAAAATATCTTGAACTGGACAAATCGGATAATTAATGTCAAAAGGTATGGTCCTTGAAACATCAAAATTGCACTATTTGACATTGTGTGCATTCAAGCACTGGCACTCTTCATTTTATCCTCACTTAACTTACACAGTAGTTATATAGTCATAATGTCTCTTAAAAGTTCTCAAATTTGCTAAATTAGATATTAATACTGGAGTTATGGCCCTTGAATTGTTAAAAATAGACATTGTGCTAGAGTGTGTACAAGGTCAAATAATGCATTTTCGACAGTTCAAGTGCCATAAATCCAACATTTATCTGATTTGGAAAACTTGTCCGAGATGTTATTGTTATATTACTATTGTATACACAATCATGAATATAAATGAACAAGGACAGTAAACAACACATTTGTCTACAATTACCAAATTGAATGTTATTGACCATAGATGATAAGTAAACACAACCACCAATACAAATCTAAGAAGGTATACATCATCTTAATCCACAAATACAACTCAAAGGACCAATATAGGCTTACATAGCATTATCACACAACCACCAATATAATGGAACAAGGAAAGATATGCCATCTTTGTCCCACAAGCACCAATTTACTGGACCATGAAAGATATTCAGTAATTTGTCACACATCCACCAATATAATAGACTATGAAAGATTAACAATACTGTGTCCCACATGCACCAATAAAATGGACCATGAAAGATAAATTGTACTGTGTCCCACATCCTCCAATATAATGGACCATGACAGATCAGCACTACTTTGTTCCACATGCACCAATACAAAGGAATATGAAAGATAATCTGTACTTTGTCCCACATCCACCAATATAAGGGACCATGAAAGGTATACAGAACTCAGAACCACACCCAACAATACAAGCGAACCTGAACAATTAACAGTACTTTGTCCCACATCCACCAATATAATGGAACGTGAAAGATTATCAGTACTTTGTCCCACATCCACCAATACAAGGGAATGTGAACAATAAACAGTACTTTGTCCCACATCCACCAATACAAGTAAATGTGAAATATAATCAGTACTTTGTCCCACATCCACCAAAATAAGGGAATGTGAACAATAAATAGTACTTTGTCCAACACCCACTAATACAAGGGAATGTAAACATAAAACAGTACTTTGTCCAACATCCACCAATATAAGGGCCTAGTAAATATAGACAGTACTTTGTCTCACATCCAACAATACAAGGAAATGTGAAAGATAAACAGTACTTTGTCCCACATCCACCAATACAACGGAACGTGAAACATAATCAGTACTTTGTCCCATAGCCACCAATCCAAGGGAATGTGAAAGATAAACAGTACTTTGTCCCACATCCACCAATACAAGGAAATGTGAACAATAAACAGTACTCTGTCTCACATCCACTAATATAAGGGAACATGAAAGATAATCAGTACTTTCTCCCATATCCACCAATATAAGGGAAAGTGAAAGGAGACAATACTTTGTCCCACATCCATCAAAATAATGGTACATGAAACGGAACAATACTTTGTCTCACATCCTTCAAAATAATTGACCAAAAAAATAAAAAGTTCTTTGTCCCACATCCACCAATATAAGGGATCATGAAAGATAAATAGTACTTTGTCCCATATCCACCAATACAAGGGAATGTGAACAATAAACAGTACTTTGTTCAACACTCACCAATACAATGGAATGTGAACAATAAACAGTACTTTGTCCAACATCCACCAATACAAAGGAACGTGAAACATCAACAGTACTTTGTCCCACATCCACCAATAGAAGGGAATGTGAACAATAAACAGTACTTTGTCCCACATCCACCAATACAAAGGAACGTGAAAGATAATCAGTACTTTGTCCAACATCCACCAATACAAGGTAACGTTAAAAATAAACATTACTTTGTCCTACATCCACCAATACAAAAGAATGTGAAACATCAACAGTACTTTGTCCCACAACCACCAATACAAGGGAATGTGAACAATAAACAGTACTTTATCCCACATCCACATATAGAAGGGAACATGAAAGATAATTAGTACTTTGTCCAACATCCACCAATACAAAGGAACGTGAAAGATAAACAGTACTTTGTCCCACATCCACATATCGAAGGGAAAATGAAAGATAATCAGTACTTTGTCCAACATCCACCAATACAAGGGAATGTGAAAAATAAACATTACTTTGTCCTACATCCACCAATACAAAAGAACTTGAAACATCAACAGTACTTTGTCCCACATTCACCAATACAAGGGAATGTGAACAATAAACAGTACTTTGTCCCATATCCACCAAAAGAAGGGAACATGAAAGATAATCAGTACTTTGTCCAACATCCACCAATACAAGGGAACATGAAAATTAAACATTACTTTGTCCTACATCCACCAATACAAGGGAATGTGAACAATAAACAGTACTTTGTCTCACATCCACCAATATAAGGGCACGTGAAAGGTAAACAGTACTTTATCCCACATCCACCAATACAATGGAATGTGAACAATAAACAGAACTTTGTCTCACATCCACAAATAGAATGGAACATGAAAGATAATCGGTACTTTGTCCCATATCCACCAAAATAAGGGAACGTGTTAGGAGACAATACTTTGTTCACCATCCACCAAAATAATGGGCCATGAAAATAAACAGATCTTTGTCCCACATCCACCAATATAAGGGATCATGAAAGATAAACAGTACTTCGTCCCAAATCTGCCAATATAAGGGAACTTGAAAAATAAACATTACTTTGTCCCACATCAAACAATACAAGGGAATTTGAACAATAAAACAGTACTTTGTTCCACATCCACCAATACAAGGTAATGTGAACGATAAACAGTTCTTCGTCCCACATCCACAAATATAAGGAATATGAAAGGAAACAGTATTTTGTCCCACATCCACCTATATAAGGGAAGTGAAAGATAAACAGTACTTTGTCCAACATCCACCAATATAAGGGAATGTGAAAGGAAACAGTATTTCGTCCCACATCAACCAATATAATGAAACGTGAAAGATAAACAGTACTTTGTCCCACATCCACCAATACAAGGGATAGTGAACAATAAACAGTACTTTGTCCCACATCCACCAATACAAAGGAATGTGAAAGATAAACAGTATTTTGTCCAACATCCACCAATATAGGGACCGTGAAAGGAAACAGTTCTTTGTCCAACATCCACCAAATAAGGGACCGTGAAAGGAAACAATTCTCTGTGCCACATCCACCAATATAATGGACCGTGAAAGGAAACAGTTCCCCGTGCCACATCCACCAATATAATGGACTGTTAAAGGAAACAGTTCTTTGTCTCATGTCACCAATATAAGGGACCGTGAAAGGAAACAGTTCTTTGTCCCACATCCACCAATATAAGGAACCATGAAAGGAAACAGTTCTTTGTCCCACATCCACCAATATAAGGGACCGTGAAAGGAAACAGTTCTCTGTGCCACATCTTCCAATATAAGGGACCGTGAAAGGAAACAGTTCTTTGTCTCATGTCACCAATATAAGGGACCGTGAAAAGAACCAGTTCTTTGTCCCGCATCCACCAATATAAGGATCATTAAAGGAAATGTCCCGCAACCACCAATATAAGGGACTGTGAAAGGTAACAGTTCATTGTCCAACATCACCAATATAAATAACCATGAAAGGAAACAATACTTTGTCCCATATCACCAATATTATGACCGTGAAAGGAAAAAAAAGTTCTTTGTTCCACATCATCAATATAATGGACCGTGAAAGATAAAAGTACTTGCTCCACATCACCAAGGCCACACAATCGCCAGCATCAGCACCTTGTCCAACACTCGCAAATTCTATAAGACTTGACTGGAAAAGTTGGTATGATATTGTTTAGGACGCCGGTATATTATAGTGGTATTACTCACTATTTGTATAATAATATCGCCTGGTTTATGATGCAAAGATAACATTTTATAAATGTTGGGCACTTTATATTCACCGTAATAGGTGGATTAATATTAAATGTAACTTAAAGTTCTGTTTCACTATGGTAACGGCCATATGATGAGCGACACTATGCAGTGTATAACACTATCCAGGACCGATGACGTTTAGTAAACTTGTACTATATATAGGATACTGATGACTTGGACGAACATAGATTTTATCTTTGAAGTATAATTAAGTTTTTACAATGTGTAAAACAATTAACGTTATTAGATAATAAATTACTGAGGCAGTTTCAAACTTTCTCGTGAAAGGTCACCTAGAGACCACGGGTCACGCAGGTATTCGTTCAATCCTCCGTGGGTAAAAGTAAACACAATGATTTATCACGTATTCACTTCGCAAGAGCAAGAAAACGCCGTATAAATGACAGTAATATAAATATATATGCCTTTCTTCTAATAATAAAACTAGAAATACAACATCAGCGCCGTTTGGGATTTTATGTGTGCTTTAGGGGGGTAACTGTTCTGTCGGGGATGCCTCAAGTTCTTCAGTCAACATGACTGAAAACGTTAGAAAATATTGGATACGAGTGATATATACATAAAGCATTGCAAGTATTAGGAATAACAAAATATTGGATATATTGCGAGAGTGCTATGCATAGAACCTAAGGCAAATCATTCTCCTTATATGATAGTCTTTGATCCTTTGGTATACTCTAACCAGCCATCTGCTCGACCTGCAAATTTCTATTTGCTTTGAGAGTTAAGCATATAATCAACTCGTGCCATGGGTATACTATCAGGTATGACACATGCCTGGATTTAAGCCTCAGCGTGCTTACACGGGCTAAGTGAATCCGTGGCATGCATTGGTACCACCCACGGCCGCTACATGTATGATGTCCTTAAGCAAGACCCATTGTCCGCATATACTTGGTACTGGTTCTGCCTAGGAATACTTCGTTGTGTTATATATATTTGTATTGGTAAGTTGTTGGTTTGTGTTTCTCTGTCAGCCTCAAATAAATATGTTTAAACGGATTGCTATGTTTCTTGCACTTACCTGGGCAGGGTAGAAACGTTAATAGCATTTACTTTAAAGGCTAATTATTGATGTTAACACGAGGGCGTAAGTCAGAGTGAAGACATAAATCAGCCAAATTGTGAATGTTACAATTTACAATTTGATTTGTATCGTAGCAAAGGGAAGTGTTCTGCGTAAAATCGATTTGTGAGTATAATACATACAAAGCACTGAAGTGTGTTTTATATTATTTATAAAAAATATAAAAGCTTTTTAATACCTCAGTTCAAATTTAACGGATGTAGTAGTTAAAATTCAATATATCATGGTATTTTGTGACCCCTTCTAACAATTTAAGTACACCAATTGAAATTTTATCAAATGTATTCATTTAACATTATCCACATAAAAAAAATAACCACACATGTTCTGCATGGTAGGCATTTCACGCTTTGCTGCTCGTGTTGAACGATTACATGGCTAGTGTAATTGACGGCTCTCTTTAAGTGACTAACCGCAGTACTTGGCGATATAGATTGAAACTAATTATGTTTTATGACTGACTGACATACTTTCAATTTGCACGTTATATTGATATATATATGTATATCATCCTGTTTTCTTTGCCTCCTTTTATTGGTTTAAATGTATATATTTCGTACTAATTTACTTGTATAGTCAACCGTCGATCATTATGTTAACTATTAAGCTATGTGATTCTTTGTGTAGGAATCTAAAATTGAAATATATGTAGCGCATTGTTGAGAGCAATGCGTCACAAATGTAATATCTGCCAATTACCATACCGATGGGAGTTTGTAGTGAAACCAATTATATATGAATTGATGCCATCTATGTATTGACTGGTTACCGGTAACCAATATTCAATAGATCAACCGAATGTGTTCCTTGAAGGCGTGTTCACTCTGTATTATAGAATGATATATATACGTGTAGTATATGAATTATTAATTGCCACAGTCATCAAATCGTTTCAGGTATACATAGTATGTAATATCAGTCTACCTACCTGTGCGTGTGTGTTAGTTACGGGTTATTAAATTGTGTTTTTTACTTCTGATTGTTTTTGCTGAAAATTACATTGTGTGGGAATTGTGAACATTTTAAATTGATTTGAAATTAAGATTATTTTACAATTTAGTGACCTTTTACTTGAATATAGTGCATACGTATTCGTGTACGGTAGGTATGGATAAAATTTGAATTCTTAATTGCTTGAATACAATCTAAAATTATCATTTGATATAAGATACAAGGATTGTTTGGCTGAACTTTTAATGTTTAATTAAGATAATTATATTATTTAGGTTGTACTGTGAGTTTCATAGTTCACATACATACTGCTAATTAATATACGACTGTAATATATATATGTATTGTTTTTATTGTTAAATATTATTTTCGGTGTTATTGGTGTTTTTCAGTGTCTGAAGCCAGTGTAATAGTGGTACGTGCACCATGAACACCAAAGCACGTATGATGACCGGAATGACAGGCACACTGATAGTGTAGATAATTGAAGAGGTTTGTGAACACGCACAAAACACACAAACATGGCCAAGCGACGACTTCCACACACGTTTCCGCACAGAATTGTGCTCGCGTCGTCTCTGATACTGTGCATTTGTGCTCTTGCAAGTTTGGTCCTGGGCGTAATTAGCTGGACCAATCAGCTTTGGGGTTATTACTGGGGAACGGGCTTCTGGACATGCGCTGTCGTCTTGCTCACGGGTGTCCTCGGCATTGTGTGTTCATATGTTCGGAATTTATGTTTAGTGAAGTCGTTCATGATTGCCTCTATATTTGGATGTTTAGTTTCATTAGGTATGCTCGCTTTATCAGCTGGCGGGTTAGATTCCGGAAGTGGATTTTACAATGGCCGAAAAGGTAACGAGCTGCTTAAACAGATTTGCCACGGCGGTTCCCTTGGACTAGGAGTTCTTCAGTTAACATTGTGCATATTGTCTGATGGTATATGCATTCATTATTTATTTATTGAGAAAAGCGCACAGTTGTATAGGGTGAAAGATTCTAACACGGAAAAAAGACACAAGCGTCGATCTGAGAATAGACAAGACCTAGGAAATGATAGGGCTAGCATAAGAAGTGGCACACCATTAATAGGCGGTTCATCTCAGTCAAAGGATTTTGACAGAGAAAAAAATATGGAGAAAAAGAAAAAATCAAAATCAAATAAAAAATATCCTAATATACGTAACAATTCGAAAAGAAACCCAGTGGGATCGTTAAGAAGAAATGGAAACAGCAATACACCATCACCGACCCGAAGTCCATGTGTTAGATCTTCTTCGTTCTCTACATTTGGACACGGCAATGGGGCAACTTCAGACAGGATATCGTTAGTTGTTCACCCAGGTGACAATATGAGCGTTGCTGAGACAACTCGTTCTAACACACCTGTCTTACGGCCAGACCATGAAAATCATTATGCACAGACCATGCTTTTTGAACCTCCACTGCCTATAGAAGAGGATGAAGAACTGCCCCCATACGAGGCGGTTGATAGTAAACCTTACACAAATATTGACACTCAAGTTAAAACACATAATGAAACGAATTTAAGACGTACAAACAGTGCACCTTTACACGGAAAACGACGAAGTGAACGAAAAAGTAACCGACGTTCTCTAACTGGATCACAGATACCGCCATGTAGGTCAGAAGTAGGAGCACGAAATAGCGGCGATGTAAGCAATGTATATAGCGAACCACAAATTAGAAACATCCAAGTAAGACAAAGTAGATCAGTTGATCTCTTGTCAGCCAGTGATCATTGGTCATCCACTTCTGATGGTTCATGTCACCAAGGTTTAACCCGTGTAGACTTTGGTCGATCTAGTCCAAGAATTGAAAACCAAGATATAAAATTGAGAACGCACAGTTTAAAATTTAATAGGGAAAAACGGTTAGATAGGAGGAATCGTGCACTTTCTGCTGAGATAAGACTCAATAAAGATCAGATTTTGTCACAGGGAGCTAGTATTGGCAGTTTAAATCAAGGTTTGGTACGCAGGTCAAGTTCCATTGATGGATCAAATTCTGGGCTTTTTGCCGGTAGTCGTATAATTCCCACGAAGTTTTCTTTACGAACTCCTGTACGTCAGATGGGCATGCCACATGTGAGATCGGCTGTTCCAGTTAAATCTATAACTTCTTTGCCGTTATTTTTACCTCCCCGAAAACCACCAAGGACACATTCGGTCACCTTAAAAGATTTCGACCATGGCGACATTCCCAATGTAGATTTAGACAAATGTGATTTTATTGATGCGCCTCTTGATCTTGGTTGTGTGCATAATTCCAATATAAAAGACACAAAAGAAAATGACGAATATCCTGTGGATACATCTAAAAGTGCTAAGGACGAAAATAATGAAATGCACCTGGATAAACTGAGTACAAACACGAAAAATGGTTCAAATGTGTTCTTTGAGGAAATAAATGCTATTGATTTCAAACAGGAAAACATGAGTATCGACATGGGACCAGTTTTAAAATGTAATAATAATCCCTTGAAAGGAAAGAATGACATTGATCAGCCAAAAGAGGCTATTAATGCTCCCAACAACGATTGTAGAAGTTCTTCATATGAACCAAAAATGTCATTGCCGTGTTCGCCCATTTTAATACGTCCGTCTATAAAGGAGGACGTAAAAGAGAATGCTATTTCGTCTCCGTCCGAGGGGTTGCCTATTTTTGCAGAGGAACTTAAGCAAATTGACAACTCTCCCAAGCCGAAAATTCGAAAATCAAGACAACATACCCAGTCCGTCACTGTTAGTTATAATTCTGCCAATGACAAAGATGGATTTGAATTAAAGACTATTGCGCACCAACATGTAATTGAGGACAAAATAATGCTCTCTGTTACAGACCCATGTTGTATATCTCCGCCAACAGATCATCAACAGGAAGGTATGAATGTTGAACACCTGCGTGATTTATATGTTCGGCTACCACCACTCTCACCATCAGAAAGAATTCTTCAGCGTAAAAAGCATTCGTCGCCAGCATGTAATGACACAGCTGATATGCCAGAAAAGGTTAATAACGTTATCGTGAAGCAAATGAAATATGAAGCAGAAGCAATAGATATCAACTCGAACACTGATGATAAGGGTGCTAGACCAAAGGTGTATAGAAATCTGAAAAATGGGCAACACTCAGGTAGTAGCATACCTGTTCCAAAGAAACGCTGGTCATTGTCAAATATTGATAAAGACGAATCCGATCCCTCAACTACTCAGACAAAAGGCAATGGCAATAATTCTGACAATCGACGAACTGTGTCTTTTCCTTCTGGATCGAATGTACCTTTAAAAGGATTTGCTAACGCTTTATCAAATACCAACACTTCTTCGACTTCTAGATCAACTGTTCCAAGAACTAAAGATAAACCCGCAAGTGCAAATATTTCAACCGACACTATTCCGTCATCGTCTTTTGGTAGTGTTCATAACCAGTCTTCAAGTGGTGTCCAAAATAGTTCAGCAGATAGTGTTGTTACAAATATGCCTGCCAATAACTTTCATAACCTGTCACCCTATGGTATTCAGAATAGACAAGTCGCAACGGCCGTACCGACAGCCGCTGCATCTCAAGGTGTTCTTCGACTTCCGCAGTCACATTATTCCCGCCACGTGGCAGATAGTACACGTCGTAATACTTCCGCTATGCCACAAATAAATGCGCAACCTTTGGCACAAAATCAGAATGTAGGACAACAAAACAACCCACAACAAAATAACAACGATTCCGACAGGCCATTGTTTTCCTTACTGTTGTAAACTTACTATTTTAGGTTATAATTCAAGTTTCAAGTTTCAAGTTTATTGGCATATCAGCAAAACATTGCCTATGGCCATTTACACATTCAAATTAATTTAAATATGGCATAGACATACAATTATATGAAATACAAACAAATACATACAATTATATGTAATACAATCAAATACATACATATCACATATTCAAACTGAAGCAGTCATGTTATTTATACATCTATAATTACAGAATCATTTATAATCATATCAATAATCAATCAAATTGTTTAAAGTTTCTTGCCTTAGCTTTTGAGCTTCGGTTATAAATTTTTATAATGACATTAAACAAATTGAAGTTTCATTAGAATAGTTTTAATGTATCACTTACTCTATTTTATATCACTATACCTCAAGAAACATGTCCGCGTTCAACCAAATTGTGATAGATTTCAGTTCCTTCCAATATAAATTACAACATCGCCAGAGTACATGGTTACAGGTATTGTTTATTTGGGTGCTGTCCGATTTTATCATATGGGAATTTCGATAAAACACAAACCGATAAATCGTGGCGTATGCCGATGTGAAATGTTCGACTAATTATATGGTAATTGCATTGTCACTGAAAGCGAACAATGTAAATAAAGTAAACACATAATCTGATGAATATTCTACTGAAGTAATATAGCATGTGTTCCTTTAATGTTGAAATGAAATGTGCTTTTTTGTTATACTTTTTATTCTGTCTGTTTTATACTTTATGTTGTTTTTTTTTTGTTGAAATAATGATGCAGTACACTTAATTATCTGAGATATCATTACTTTTTGCATTTCGCAATTGTAATATTTAAGTACATTAAAATAGCTAATCGGTAGTTTGGTTTATATTGATAGTACATGTACATTAACAAAAAATCTCCGTTTATACATACAGATAAACTGCACATGATATTTTTGTTTATGTATTTGCTGTCACAATACCTATATTCTCAAACAGAATATGAAATCACATCTGCACTTGTAAGTTCTTCGAAACTTTGAGTAGAGTTGTACCTTACATTTAATTCTATCTTTGCGAGGGGAGGCAAACGAACGTAATCATTTAGTATCGCACGTGGGTGATTTTCTTAAGCTAAATCTCACCTCCTTAATAACTTGCCTAACATTCTACCGGTTTTGACGAAACAGAATGAAGATACCCGAAGTAAATAAGTACACTACATGTTATTGATAGTCGTCGAGATTCATTCAATTATTCCCCAAAACACTTCGATCAATGTGTGTGAGCGATACCGTAACATTTCGTCTTAACTGAACCGGTAGATCGAAGTTTTTGGGGAAATATCTAATATATTTGGAGGACTATCAATGCCACAGGTATCACTTATTTTCTAGGGGTATCTGCACTTTTGTTTGGTCAACGTATCCTGGCAATTAAGAGAGTTATTGAGCATAGTAGTTCCTGAAGTGTGGCCTTCTTTGAAAACGATACCAACAAGAACCGCGTGGTTTTCCTTTCATGACACTTTGATTTGATCGGCCTATCTGACGGATGTTGAACAGTGCATTTATATACAGACTGCATTTATAGATATATGACACCTTACTCTTGTTCATCATTTTGAATATGTATGTATAAGTGCTTTTTAAATATTTTATACCGAATATCATGCTTTTTAAATAATAAAATATTTATGTTTTATGCGCCGTGTTCATGGTTCGTTTCTACCTTTCCTAATCGTCTTGTATACAGGTGATATAACTGCCGGTTAAAACATCTATAAAATGTTTTTGGCATTTCCCCCTCCTGATGCTTGAAGTATTTAATAGGTAGTGTAATAGCCGCTCGCGTGAGAGGTTGCGGATTCGATCCCCAGCTCGACCCGATGCCTCTAAAACACTCAGTACTTGTTCCACTTAGAAAGCGGACCAGAGAGAGGTTCAAATGTTTTGAACTTTCTTCACATATAAGTTAAATTAGCAAAAACCTAGTATTTATAGGAACGTATTCTCCAGCAGATCTGACCTATATTCATATATTAGTATTATGGCTGCCGGGGATGTTCTCACATCAATTGTTTTAGTTGCATCATATTATTGCATGGTAGTCAGATATTGTTACACAATAAACACTTTTAACATTGTTTTTACTTTACCCTGTGATTTAAGGTCACAAACGTTTGGATAAAATAGTGCACAATTATTACATTTTCCGCCAGCAATTATAAACTGAAGAATTGGCAATGTATTGCGTAACATGGACAGTTCTTTGCTTTTGAGCACTATAAATTTAATAGAGTTTATGTCAATTTCAACACATTTAGGTTTAATATATATGACCTATTCATTTTTAGAACAACCATCAAAGGTAACAAACTTTCTCACATAAAGTTTTTGGACTGAGCAGAACTCTGACCTACGACATCAGTAAAAATTTTGTTAAAATCTAACAAAAAAGCAATACAGACTTTGATACAAATGAAAACAAAAATATATCATATGTTAGTTTAAAGTAAAGAACAACTTCAAGTACACTGCATATATTCAACAGTGCTTTAACAATATATGTTATCAAGGTCCACAATGCATAATATGTTTAATAACAACCACAGATTGCCGTAATAGATTCCGAGTTTGAAAACATCACCTTTTCCTGAGCAATACTTCCATTTTGTCCACACGGCAACTTTGATACGTGTTCCCTGTACTCGTGATTTGACAATTATGTATCTAAATGGTGTAAGTTTGAATAAAATATCCCAGCATGCATGTCGTCTTTATTTTGGAAAGTGACATGACTCTGGTGATTTTGCAAGATTTTTTTTATTATTGTCATTTGTAACAAAATGGACTGAAATCATGAAAAAATCGTTAGGGTAGAATAGCTGCAATTTGAGTTTGCAAATAGGAGAACGGGAAACACTTTTTTAAAAACCACTTTATACTTAAAACTTTGCTATTTACATATGCATACGTGTTCACTTGTGTAAGACCGCGGCGTGGTCTAGTGGTAGAGCGTCCGCCTCGCATGTGGAATGTCGTGGGTTCGATCCCCGGCCAGGTCGTACCAAAGACTTTAAAAATGGTACTAGAAGCTTCCTCCCTTGACGCTCAGTATTTAGAGGAGAGTTCTAGGTCTGGTCGGCCCGGTGTCAGTATAATGTGACTGGGTGGGGTATCATACCATGTGTCTACGGCATGATACTCCAGTGTGACAGCGCTCCGAATACTGTCTCGAGTAGACACCGTCGCGATATGACTGAAAAATTGTTGAAAGCGACGCTAAACACCATACAACAACGTCACTTGTGTAAAGACTGATATAAGACTGATTTGGTACGCGGACACTCAACATTGGCGTTATTTCATTTTCGCAGAAATTAGCCTGACGTTGTGAGTGTATTACAAGGAGCAGACATTTTATGTTGGCAGTGGTATCAAAACATTATAGGACAAACTCACCCAAGGCACATCACACGTACACAAAAAATATACAATGAGTTTAGAACGAAAATAATTACATGAAATAATTATGAATATAGTGGTACGTGTTATCTCCCGTATGTAGTTTTTGCGGGTCAGGTAGCGCCATCTCGCATCTTTCCTACACCACTTTGAAATTGCCAATCCATTATAACATCTAGATTTCACAAATAAATCATGTTACTACTGGTAACGCAAATATAAATCAGACGTTAAAAGGTCGTACGTGAGTGAACCAGTAAAATACATACTGATTAAAAATGTGATTAATGATGGATATAATAACTACATGACTTGTATACATCAAAATCCATGTATTTTTTGTTGTCAATTTACTCACTGTTATGTATTAGATTATTTCACAACGAGAAATGTTATTTCATGGTTTCTGATTAGGGTGGGATGAGTTAATTGTGATTTTAGGGAGGACTTTCATAATTTCCGGGGTTTATTTCGGTTATTTTAGCGGGACCGTACGCGGGGTTGAGCGTCAAAGTTTCAGTTAATTGAACTCTAAATTGCAAATTTGTAGACTGGAGTGGATGTCTACTTGTGTGTTATATCCAACAGAGATATCAACATCCGTAAGAACTTTTGGTTTTTCATTTTTTTCACAGCAACCCCATTTTTCACACCAAAACACACGAATCAGTTCAACAGGGTAAAGGATACTCCGTGGCCGAGTGGCCGAGTCAAGACCACTTACCGCTAAAGTCATAGGGCTCAAGTCCCGCTCGCCTAAAAAACTTTATGTGATAAAGTTTGTCAGTTATCTGCGGAATTGCGGCGGTTCTGCTCAGATTCATTCTGGGGTCTTCATTCGCCAATACTAGTGGAGATGCCATATATAACCTAACATGTGTTGAAAATGGCGTTAGATCCCCATTATAATGACATTGGTATTGATAACAAGTATATACGTTGTACACAAGTGTATAGTTATACTAGTGTACATTGCTCAACACTGCTTGCAAAATAAATATTACTAAAGCAAAGTCCAGTTTCACCAAAATATGTAAATGTTTATAAACTTAAAATGATAGTTTTATGTAGCCACATGCATTTACGTTTGTTTTACTTAAAGCAAAATATATACATATTTTTTAAAGTTTTTTTATTTAACTAGTATAGTTGAACCCCCAAAACCCCGCTTTCATTAATTTTATTTACAAGTATTATAAGCTGAACATTTCTTCCTAATTTCCGCGTTAGGAAAGTGTTTATCTTGAACCAATGTGAAAATATTCGTGAATGACTGATCTTTACTCAATTTGGAAGTTGCCATTGGCGTACGTTGCCATGGTATTGTTTTTATATGCAAGGCCAACATAATAAGTCACGCAGCGGCGACTTGCTGGAATGCGGGTAGATATCGCCGCGGTTAGAAATGAGATCTTATACATCAAGTTAAATCGCGCGCGATATTTTACCGCGTACAAACAGCATGATTGTATGCACATAAGGCAATAAACATAACTAAGATTGAAATAAGATAAATAAAAAGTACATGTAATAAGGTTGTAGTAAACGGAAGCAATATAGTATCACCGATTGTATTGATCCCCGCCCGATAACAGTTTTCGCGATGATTGATATACGACATTGTGTCTCATTATCATTCTTCCCTCATCGCAGATTAAAATGGGAATGTTATCAGTTACTTGCGGAGATGGGGTGTGCTCGAGTTATGATTAACCTTTCAGGATCCCAGGAGACAGTGGTTATGTTAACTGATCGTCTGTTAGCCCTCGATGGCATAACAGTTACACTTAATATTCAATCAATCAATCATTTTTATATTACATAAAGACAATAAATTAGGAATAATTTGAATTTGATAAAATATCTAAAATGTACCACATATAATAACAATAAAGTGTTTCATCGATATAAATACAATTACTGGAATTACGACAGAATTGTTCTTTGCGACAAGTAATCACTTGTTATCGTCAGTCTACTGAATTCCATTCGGGAGTTGCTGTTGTCCATTCATGCGCATTATATTTTTAAAGCAATCCTTATGTTCAGCTCCCTATGTTGTCTTTCATTCTCTGCTAAAGCGACATACAGCGTTTACCTAATCACATGCCTTTCAGAATATAGGAAAAAATGCAGACATGGGGTAAATAAGGCAGTTACCATGTCCGTACCTTGTATTAATATTACAATAAAGTATTACATTTGTATAGTTAATATAAGGGAAAGAACCCGAGTCACGCAAATCTGCTAAAGCCAGAAACTGGTAAGTGAGCCTCCTTTTGGATTTTGGTTAATTGGACAGATTTTATAATTGTTACCGACCGCCTGAGTATTTGATAATTCTTTTATATCGGTGCGAGCTACGGAATTGCAGATTACCACAAAACAGTTGGCGTTTCATGTCCAATAACGTTTACATTCAGAATAAACGTCTACGAGTAAGGTGTTTTTTATATTTAAAAAGATGTATATTGCAGTTTTGAACGAGTTTAATTTTATTAGTGTCTGTTACGTAAAGGGGTAGATATTTGGTAAATGACACAAGTTTCGAATGAAAAAGTCCATTTGATACAGTTTTCACCAAAAATGGAAGAGAAGTTCGATTACACGTGAGGCTACTGAGAGTACATTCATCATTGTCAATGGTTTAGTGTGTGTGATTAGAGTAGTAGCAAATGAGGCTCCGTGGAGGTGGGTCCTGTGGGTCCAGGCCTAGAACTGGGTCAGTGTCAAGGTCCAGGCCTAGAACTGGGTCAGTGTCAAGGCCAGTCAGGATCACTCACATTAGCGCTCATGTTAGAATCGAGGCCAACCTACGTCATCTCTTCAAGATCAGTTTTAGGTCATTTGATTCGCACGCATATCTTAAGGTTGTACCGCGCATGTCAGTAGCTCAAGGTTATTCAGAAAGTTAATTAAAGGTCACATAATATTAGATTCGCGCGCGCTCTTATTGATCAAGGATATTGGAAGTGGCGCAATATCAATCCGATTTAGCGCGCGCTCATATTAATCAAGGATATTGGAAATGGCGAAATATCAATCCGATTTAGCGCGACAGTCATCGGTTTATGGTCGAATTTATACCCCATCGTGTATATAAGTTGTATATTTTCGTAGTATTTTCACAGAACAACAGAAGAAACCTATTTTCAACACCGTGGATTTATATTGCTTGCGAGTTTCCTGTAATACAGCTTTTTGGAAGTTTATCGGAGCAATAAACTTATAGTTGTTGCGAAAACAATAGAACAATTATTCACATTTTATGAAAAAAAGAGAAAACAATACAGATAGAACCCAATATTCAACGGAACAGCTTATGTGTTTCTAGCATCATGCCAGAACCGACTGACATATCCATGCAAGATTAAGCAAACTCACTATCAACTAACAGTCGCTTATGTAACAATAGAATTGCTGAAAACAAAGTTACTTTCATATTTCAGATAATTGCTGTGTATGGTATCATCTTAGCAGCTATTATTAATCTGACAATACAACATCCTGATAACGATTTGTGGTTGGTTTTGTTAAGTAGTAGTATAGGCTATGTGTTGCCCAATCCAGGTTTGAAAAACAAGAGACGTTCATATGATAAAATTTAGAATATGTTTCACACTATATACCAGTTATGTATACTAAAGGGAGAATACTGATAATTTTCCATTGTAAGAATTAATGTGAATATATATGTGTTGAATGTGTCTATATTAGACTATTTTGGTGTTGAGAACTGGTTGCAATAATGATTTGTTTTAAAACATTTACAATCTCTGTTTTTATTGGTGAATATTCTTATAGTGCATGCGCAACGTAGCTAGGTTGTTGTTCATGTTAAAATGCACTACTAATGGATGGAAGCAGATGGTCATATGGGTTAAAACTCCATACAACCGAAACTTTTGTTATTGGTTATGGTATCATTTTAGTTTTCAATATTTGGTTCAATGTTACGCACGTGCGTAACGCTAGCTACACCCCTGACACGGGATAGAATGATGTGTATATGTGTAACATCCCTACTACACATGAGGTGATCTAAACTAAATGACGTGTTCAAAGTATCAGTGAAAAAAGACATTCGTCTGTTTGGTGGATACTTGAATGTCTTTGATTGCCCTTCTGACCTCTACCTAGTTCGTTACATTTACATCCTGATAAAGCTTATCTGATCTAACTTCACCGAAGCAGGATTCTCACTCATCGTCATCATAAGTGAACAGTAGGATTTGTCCGATGGATGAACTCTTAAATTTGTAATAAGACTATAATCTAAGTATTTTTATAATTTCGAATCAATTAAATGTTCTAATTTGATAAAACTAATAAAACAATAATTAACAGATTAAATATATATATAAAGGGAGATAATTAAATTCACAACAACGGAATTTACGATTTTTGGGATCTTTCAGATGCTCATTCACAATTTCACAATGCGTGATATATATAAATATATATATATATATATATATATATATATATATATGGAGATAATTATTTGTGAATAACCAAGACATAAATGTACAGACCAGACTACGGCGAGTGCGCCTAGCTACAATGCAAATCTACAATCTAAAATCGCTTTATGATAGTTCTTTTCAAGACATGGAAGCAAGGGGACTTTTTGTATTTTCAACACATCGACAAGTTTTGGAACATAACAAACATAACCTTCTCTCTTTGAATAATTTTTTCCAGTTGCTGAAATTTAATCGATTTTCAAAGGTAGGCATGCATATTCTGTAACGATTGACAAATCAGCAAGGCTGTTACACACTGTGTACTTATGTAAAAATGCCAAAGTTATGTTAACTGTCAATCTTTCATTCAAATACGATCTTAATAGTGCTTTGGGAACTGTTTTTGATATAATTTACTTGAATGGTAGAAGACCTCCTGTTCATTTTCCTGAGGTTGTTATGGTGGAATTTCAAAGCTACAGTGGTCTTCCATTTTCTGAATCAAATCCAAAAGTTGTACCAATTGTTCCAATAGAACGCCGTATAGAGTGTCCTTGCCATTCCTGTAAGCGTCAGCAAATTCCTTTACGTCTTGGATGGGCCACAACTATACATAAATACCAAGGTATGACAATAGGTGAGAGCGTTACCAACAGATATATTGTCATTAATCCTGGGACAAGGGCTTTTGAATCTCAAAAAAAAACAGGTGCTTTGTTTGTTGCCCTCTCAAGGGCCAAATCAGCTGGAAACAGTACCACTTACCTGATTTTGCTTTGAACAAGTAAATTTTGCTGAATGCTGACAGAATATGCCATAAAGTTACCACTAGAACCACAGCTGCCCGAGAAAAAAGAGATCAATCGCCGTTCTCATTTATATAAAAAGACCGAAGTACAGATTAAATCACTGATAGATTATACCGCAATATTTGGAAGATTTAATGAAGAATAAAGTTCTATGTATTATATTTATGTGCTTCAACAATATAAGTTTTAAGTTACATCTATAGCAGGTGGGGTTGTTGAGAATTTTTATTGTTGTTTTTATGCCATCTAGGGCTAACAGATGCTCATTGTTAGCCAAACCACTCTTTCCAGGCTTTAACCAGTACTGAAGCACATAACCTGTCTCTACAAGTAACTGATGACTTCTGTAAGACTCAAGTCACCAACTACTGTCACATATAATAGATTTTAAAGACCTTCTGTAGTACGAGTCTTGACACCCAAGTCACTAACTACCGTCCCACATAGTTTATTTTTATCAAGTTTCTGTTGTACTTGACACTCACGTCTTTCATTACTGTCCCACATGATGTATTTTTATCAAGTTCCTGTAGTACTTGACGCTCATGTCTTTCATTGCTGGTCCACATGATGAATTTTTATCAAGTTTCTGTAGTACTTGACACTCACGTCTTTCATTGCTGTCCAAAATTATATTTTTTATTAAGTTCCTGTAGTACTCGACACTTACATATTTCATTACTGGCCCACATGATGATTTTTATCAAGTTTCTGTAGTACTTGACACTCACGTCTTTCGTTACTGTCCCACATGATGTATTTTTATCAAGTTCCTGTAACACTTGACACTCACATCTTTCATAACTGGCCCACATGATGTATTTTTATCAAGTTTCTGTAGTACTTGACACTCACGTCTTTCGTTACTGTCCCACATGATGTATTTTTATCAAGTTCCTGTAATACTTGACACTCACATCTTTCATTACCGGCCCACATGATGTATTTTTATCAATTTCCTGTAGTGCTTGACACTCACGTCTTTCATTACTGGCCCACATGATGAATTTTTATCAATTTCCTGTAGTGCTTGACACTCACGTCTTTCATTACTGGCCCACATGATGTATTTTTATCAATTTCCTGTAGTACTTGACACTCACATCTTTCATTACTGGCCCACATGATGTATTTTTATCGATTTCCTGTAATACTTGACACTCACATCTTTCATTACTGTCCCACATGATGTATTTTTATCAAGTTCCTGTAATACTTGACACTCACATCTTTCATTACCGGCCCACATGATGTATTTTTATCAATTTCCTGTAGTGCTTGACACTCACGTCTTTCATTACTGGCCCACGTGATGTATTTTTATCAATTTCCTGTAGTGCTTGACACTCACGTCTTTCATTACTGGCCCACATGATGTATTTTTATCAATTTCCTGTAGTGCTTGACACTCACGTCTTTCATTACTGGCCCACATGATGTATTTTTATCAATTTCCTGTATTGCTTGACACTCACGTCTTTCGTTACTGCCCACATGATGTATTTTTATCAAGTTTCTGTAGTACTTGACACTCACGTCTTTCGTTACTGGCCCACATGATGTATTTTTATCAAGTTCCTGTAGTGCTTGACACTCACGTCTTTCATTACTGGACCACATGATGTATTTTTATCAAGTTCCTGTAGAACTTGACACTCACATCTTTCTTTACTTCTCCACATGATGTATTTTTATCAAGTTCCTGTAGAACTTGACACTCACGTCTTTCGTTACTGGCCCACATGATGTATTTTTATCAATTTCCTGTAGTGCTTGACACTCACATCTTTCATTACTGGCCCACGTGATGTATTTTTATCAAGTTCCTGTAGTGGTTGGCACTCACGTCTTTCATTACTGGCCCACATGGTGTGTTTTTATCAAGTTCCTGTAGTGCTTGACACTCACATCTTTCTTTACTTCCCCACATGATGTATTTTTATCAAGTTTCTGTAATACTTGACACTCGCGTCTTTCAATACTGGCCTACATGATGTATTTTTATCAAGCTTCTGTAGTACTTGACACTCACGTCTTTCGTTACTGGCCCACATGATGTATTTATATTATGTTCCTGTAGTGCTTGACACTCACATCTTTCATTAATGGCCCACATGATGTATTTTTATCAATTTCCTGTAGTGCTTGACACTCACATCTTTCATTACTGGCCCACATGATGTATTTTTATCAAGTTCCTGTAGTACTTGACACTCACGTCTTTCGTTACTGGCCCACATGCTGTATTTTTATCAAGTTCCTGTAGTGCTTGGCACTTACGTCTTTCATTACTGGCCCACATGATGTATTTTTATCAAGTTCCTGTAGTGCTTGACACTCACATCTTTCTTTACTTCCCCACATGATGTATTTTTATCAAGTTCCTGTAATATTTGACACTCGCGTCTTTCAATACTGGCCTACATGATGTATTTTTTATCGAGCTTCTGTAGTACTTGACACTTATGTCTTTCATTACTCACACAGTCCCTTATTATGTATTTTTATCAAGTTCCTGTAGTACTTAACACTTATGTCTTTCATTACTCACACAGTCCCACATTATGTGTTTTTATCAAGTTCTTGTAGTACTTGACACTCACGTCTTTCATTACTGGCCCACATGATGTATTTTTATCAAGCTTCTGTTGTACTTAAAACTCATGTTTTTATTTACTTTCCCACATGATGTATTTTTATCAAGTTCCTGTAGTACTTGACACTCATGTCTTTCATTACTGGCCCTGATGATGTATTTTTATCAAGCTTCTGTTGTTCTTAAAACTCATGTCTTTCATTACTCACACAGTCCCACATTATGTGTTTTTATCAAGTTCTTGTAGTACTTGACACTCACGTCTTTCATTACTGGCCCACATGATGTATTTTTATCAAGCTTCTGTTGTACTTAAAACTCATGTTTTTATTTACTTTCCCACATGATGTATTTTTATCAAGTTCCTGTAGTACTTGACACTCATGTCTTTCATTACTGGCCCTGATGATGTATGTTTATCAAGCTTCTGTTGTTCTTAAAACTCATGTTTTTATTTACTTTCCCACATAATGTATTTTTATCATGTTCCTGTAGTACTTGACACTCACATCTTTCTTTACTTTCCCACATGATGTATTTTTATCAAGCTTCTGTAAAACTTGACACTTTCGTCTTTTATTACTGACCTGCATTATGTAAATTTATCGAGCTTAGCTGAAATATTGCATCATTACATTACCCTTTTCTTGTGCATATTATTTTACTTTTCAGTATTATACATTTTCATAAAAAAATAAACATAGCCAGTGATGGAATTTGACTCTGTACCAAAAAATCCATGAAATTTACCATTTGATATCATATATAGTTTATTACTTTCCTTATAATTGTTTTTTTTAATATATATTAGATACACATGTAATAATTGCTTTTAAATTGCCGAAGTAATATATATTGGCAATTATGAATTGTGGATATGTCATGACACCTATGAATAAAATTAACTGAATGAATATGCATCAATAATATTGCTAATTACTATTAAACAGTGTTTTCCATTTAAATTTATGTTTTAGGCCTGAGTATCTTCAAGTTGTTTTCTAGAAAATGTCAATTTTAAAACCAAATTGTAGTGATAACTTCTTCTAAGCATATATTGCTTTCTAGTCTGAACTTTGATTTAACTTTGTTCTGCCATTGAACCAGTTCCCTATATTTTAAACTGATTTTGTCTTGCAAACTGTCATCTCGATGAAAGTGTTGGATTTATGTAAATGTTTTTAAAATTGTGTACAATATTTAGATGAGCATGTTCTATAATGAATCATATGTAGTGATTCCAACCATTGCATCTTTAAACGAGATCATCTTGATACAGCATTGTCATATTTTATTTGCACTTTGTATTTCCCTCATTTGGATCAAAATCAAATTATCCTTCATCTATTTAACTGTTTTTTTCACATTTTAATGAATAAAATTATATGATAGTATTGTATTTCTCTTTGCAAGTTTAATAAGCGGTATATGTACATTTCTTTGAATTTTGGTTTCCTCGGTCTTGGAAAGCTGCTGTATGGTGCAAAAAAATCCCTTTTTATCAATTTTCTATTATTTAAACTGGAGATTTTCTATGAATTGTATTATTAGTACAAGTACACTAAGAGTCTTTAAGCAGAATTTAACAGTTAATGTAGTTCACGGTGTTCCAATCGGATTTTTTGCCATCTGATGTAATTTATCAATAATCTGTACAATTGATCTCTGAAGTCTCAGCTTTCTTTTATGCAAAGTACCGCAGTGGTACAATTTTTCCTGACAATTGCTACCGTTGTAACGAGATTCTGCATGGCTTTTAAAAAAAAAAGATCAGTTAAATCGAAAACTGGTATTTCATAGTATATGTGTCCATAGTTTTGATAATTTACGCCAGATGTAAATAAATTTGATAGGAACGCCGCAAACTACCTAACATGGCTTTTTACATGATAACTGTTTACTATTTTGAGATATTTTCATTGGCCTAATTCGCAATTATTATATAATGTTTGTCCGTTTTTAGGTTGTTACATTATCGTCATCCAACAAATACTACTACCTGTATAATTTGAAATTTATAATGTACCTATTAAATTACATACTTTGTATTAACATTGTAAGTTTAGTTAAAACAATGAAGTATGAATGATTATATAGTATTAAAACTATAAATTGTGTTTATTTAAGAAAAAAAAACAGTTACCATCACCACGAAAACTTAATAATATTTTGTTATTTTTTATCCATTATTCATTTTGGGCTCTACTTATTGGAAGTAATAACCTAACATTTACTGACATAAACATCAGCTAAGTTTTTAATATCTGTATTTGTCATGGAGTGTGGCGCGAAAGTTGCTAACCAAGCATTTATGGACATAAACATCAACTAATTTTTTAATATCTGTATTTGTCATGGTGTGTGTCACGAATGTCGCTAACCTAACATTTACGGACATAAACATCAACCATTTTTTAGTGGCTGTATTTGTCATGGTGTGTGGCGTGAACGTCGCTAACCTAACATTTACGGACATAAACATTAACCATTTTTTAATATCTGTATTTGTCATGGTGTGTGGCGCGAAAGTCGCTAACCTAACATTTATGGACATAAACAACCAATTTTTTAATATCTGTATTTGTCATGATGTGTGTGGCGCGAAAGTCGCTAACCTAACATTAACGGACATAAACATTTTTTAATATCTTTATTTGTCATTGTGTGCCGCGCGACAGTCGCTAACCTAACATTTTACGGACATTATCATCAACCGTTTTTTTAAGATCTGTATTTGTCATGGTGTGTGGCGCTAAAGTCACTAACCTAAAATTTACGGACATAAACAACCAATTTTTTGATATCTGTATTTGTCATTGTGTGTGGCGTAAAAGTCGCTAACTTAACATTTACTGACATAATCATCAACCTTATTTTTAATATCTGTATTTGTCATGGTGTGTGGCGCGAAAGTCGCTTACCTAGCATTTACGGACATAAACAACAACCATTTTTAAAATATCTGTATTTGTCATGGTGTGTGACGATAAAGTCGCTAAACAAACATTACGGACATAAACAACCACCAATTTTTAAATATCTGTATTTAGTCTGTATTAGTCACTAACCTAGGGTTAAAAACACTAATTTAGTATTGTTGTAAACTGTTTATAATGCATTATTTATTCTTCACTTTTTATGTATAATTAAACAGTTTTTAAACAAATGCATATTATATCTTTGATAACTTAAAGGATATGCCAATACCGAATAACAAATAAGTAGAAGTGTAGTACATATTTAGATGCACATAATAGTACATTTTGAAACTAATTTAATAAGTTAGGAAAGAGGTGTCAGCAGAGCATTTGCTGTGTGAATGAAGGTTATTAACCAAGTGCATGAATTGAAATTGCTATTTTGAAATATTATTTTATTTTTAATTATTGAAGATGGATAAAGACAAAACTCAAACAAATGAACTGGTTTATAGTATTGGAATATAATTGGCCATGGCTTCTATAATATATGAATACAAAATATGCAGTCATGAAAGTCATTAAGAAATAGTATGTTCGTATCACAGACCAGTTTATAATTGTCACTGAAAAAACTGATCCTGTGAACCCTGGGTACAGATGTTCACAATGATTTGAATAACTTTCCTTCGAAATGTCCACAAACAATGATCATTAAATGGTGCTGTGACCGCGAAATACTGCCAGTAATTTTTGCAATACATAAAAACCCAATGGATTATCAATATTTTTTTTGCGATTAGCTTTGCGGTTCGCCTCATGAAACCGGGAATCCTTGAAAAAGGAAGTTGACAAAACAGAGTCCCGTAATAATCACTTTAACATAATAATGACGCAAATACATGACTATAGGTACTTAGAGTTTCCCCCTTCAATAACCAGATTTAGTCTTTTACTCGACAAATCTTAGTATTGTGCTTGACTGTTTTTTCGTTAAATCGGTACATGCATATTTAACATTTATAACTTTGAAGTGACACATTGACTATATTTAACCAAGAAAATTATTATGTATACACCTCCTTATGTGCTATTATTTTTATATTTTGAACATAGAAACAAATTTGCTTGGAATAACTACTTGTTTGGTACCCAGTCAACGCTTCCTAGCCAGTGAACACGTGCAAAACCTTTACCAACATGAATATTTATTAAGTTACCTTATGAAATTTAAATCGTTGATTATAATTATTTTCGGTAAACATTTATGGTTCTTTCAAGTTTTACATTCTAAAAAAATGGGTTTGAATCTTTTTTAGAGCATTATTCTTTTATTACTATACAATTTGTATATAAATTTCTTTTTGTGTGATCAATGTGTCACTTTACAACGTTTTGAAATTTAGGTCACAAGTTTTGCTTGATCTTGAAATAACTTCTCTTCCATCTTTCCACTATTATCTTTTCAAATTACTGTTTATCCTCTGCTTGATCAATGTACTAAGCATTTCGCACTTTACTTATTCTTCCCATTGTTTACATGTATATTGTATACTATTCAGAGAATATGTTTGTTTTCGCTTAAGCATTGTATTTGTTTATAAAAGTATAACTTTCTAACAACATTTTAGCCATGCATTAATTTTTTGTAACATTGTATTTAGGGAAGGGTCGTAACTAACGTTGTAAGAACTTGTGACCCGACCCAATCGTATATTTATGGCAATAAAATATGTTTAAACTAAGATGCGAGCTAGATCCGAGATACTGGGTTGAAAAATGTACATGTGAAATCAGAACTTCGGCGGATTGAGCGATATGGATTATAAAGGAATGAGAAAGTTTTCTTCTGTCCGATAATTCGTCATGTTTTTAGTTTCAAACCTATGATTATTTTAATGAATATTATTATGATTAAGTGATTTGTTACTGCTGAAGAATAAATAAAAAAATAAGATCTTAATTGAAAAATTTACAGAGAGAAATATATATATGGGTTATAGCAAGGACTTGTATTGATTGTGAAACAAGTTCTTACAACTTAGACAAATCACGCTCGAAGTCTTCCTGGGTAGAACCAGTACAAAGCAATTGCGGAAAAATGTCTTGCTCAAGGACACCACACATAGCCGTAGCGGAGGATCGAACTCACGACCCTCCGATCATGGGTTCGGTGCTCTACCGCTTGACCACGTGCTCCATATCTCTATGGGTTATAGACAAATAAGAAAAGAAAACATTATTCTGTCTTATGATATATATTTTGTAATTTGTAATATTTTATTACCCGCACCCCACCCCACATAAACAGAATAAATTTGATTAAATCAACTTGTTTAAATGTTTGCTTTCAAACGCATATTTTCTCTTATATATATGAGCACAGAGCTGGGATTAGTAAATAATTGCAAAAGTAAACACTCACAAGTTAATTAAAGTATGGGCGTCGAAAAATAAGAATATAAACGTTACCTATCGAAGTATTCTGTTTCTCTCTAGACTATAACGGATGTGCGTGTATTCAACACCGCGTATATTGGTGGAAAGGACTTGTGAATGCATACAACATTTAGTGTTCTTGTAAACCGTTGACACTTAAGTCTGTACACGAATATCCAGATATATCTGCCATTTATATTGGGTTGTGATTAAATACATTAGTATTCAGCAGCTTTCATTATTTTAAATAATGTCCGTCTGAACAACACTGGGTGACAAGCTACGACTGTTTGGGTATTTATTGCTAAGTTTTCTACTAATTGATATCGTTTGTATCGGCCACACAACTTTTAATGATTCCAACTACTTATTGACAGTATATTAAATTGTTGTTGAAATGGGAATTGTCATAAGCTTACAGTAAAACAAGTTTCTTATATTGTGAATGTCTAATAATGACTTTAAATAATGAATAACGTATGTATCATTCCATTTCTAACCATAGAACCGTGCTTTAAGCATTGCATTACTCAACCCACAGATCCCTCACCAAGCTATAGCAATATTATTTTCAGTTGCAATATGGATTGATACCAATTTAAAGCTAATAAGTGCATCGTTGACCATAATTCATTAGTACTACAAGATTATTTTCATTAGTCACGTATGCATCAAGGATTTGACATCGGCTTAACGTTGTACATAAGTTAATATGGTAAAAACATTATCATTGTGTACTATTGGCGCATGTAGTTATCTTTTGAAAATTAAGTTTTGCTCTTTTACTATACGTTCAACGGTTATGATAGAAGATTACCAGAGATTGATGAACATACGCTTTCGGCATGGTATATAAACCATCATTAACTGATGAGCTCCTTAAAGTGTATTAGGATATATTGGCAGGTGGTAGGAATGGGTGGCCGTACTGGACAACATTATGTCGATCTCTTAATACACTTACAAAAGATCACTTATGAAAAGGGTAGCAGACGATTAAAAAAAATATGAAAATAACGGATATTCCAAAGTCGAAGCAATGCGGAGAAAGACAATGGCATGTGTGTGGCTGCATTATTTGACAAAGGAAGTGTACAGGAAGCATTTAGTTTAAACACTATTTTGTTCACAGTAAACATGTTAGTCATACATTCAATTACAAGTGAAAAGGATCCATAAGAAAGCTATACTATCTAATTATCCGTTTTCTACTTATAAAGTACAAGTAACACTTCTGCTACACACATAATATTTATTAAACTTTTATAGTGATGAATATATATATTTTTTTTTTTTTTGGTCAAAACACAAACACAAGTATTGGTTTGTCTAATTTGAATACACACTGTGACAGGAAATGTTACTTTCTAGGAACATAATAAATATTGCCTTTCCAATTTACCGCGTAGAGCTTCCATCACAGTGTTCTATTCAAATCGCTGTGACGCTTGAAAGGTGCGCGTCACGTGATAACTGTCAAAAACGATTTGAAAGTAGGATTGTATGTAGAACTAAGTTATTTAAGTGTTAAATGTGCGGTTTTGTGGATATTTTTTACGTTATGGGCATATATAAAGTGTTTAACAACCGGTAAGAGTTTTTGCTAATGATATTACATATTTTAATCAATATGAGTGTTTTGGCTTCCGCACTGAAATCGGTGCGGAAAATCCACCAATAAAAAAGCGAATGGAGTATGCACGTAGAGGACGATCAAATAAAAACAATATAAAAATCGTTCGAAAACGTGCTTTGATATGCACTAGTGCTTGGGGAGTGAATAATAACGTTTAATGGGGGTGGGCAAGTCTCCTAGCGTATATATAGTCTCTATATATACTCTAGGGGACCTGCCCACCCCCATTAAACGTCCCAATATATACTCTAGGGGACTTGCACACCCCCAGTAAACGTTATTATCCACTCCCCAAGCTCCTGTGGATGTTTTTGACTTTTTTTTTGTGCAAAATTTGGATCCATACACGACTGTCCCAATCTGGTCTAAATCAATATCCAGAGTAAGACCAGACATTACAAGAGTTTCCTTACTTGCTGCAGCTAACGATTGTAAGTATAATCAAGTATATCCGGGTTGATATTTGAACCATGCCGTAAGTGCTCCTTATTTAGCATGTGCACGATGAACGGAAGGAAGAAAACGTACAGTATGATCATCATATTGACATGATGTTATAAATGTCTATTACTTGATCTAGTCCTGGCATAACCCCTTTACAGATTTACTAAAGGAGACTGACTTTTATAATACAAATGTCAATCAATGGTTGTTGGGAGGTTTCGTACCACTACAATTTCGTACCATTTCAGGAGGTTTCGTACCATATATGAAATGTATTTTTTTTAAATACATTTTTCCCATTCATTTCATGTACAAGTATAGAAATAAGATTATAATATCGGTATAAATTATGAAAGTAAATGAAAGATAATGTGTTTTAAACTTTATTTTGTTTAATACAAACACGTATGCTCAATTTAAAAGAACAAAATAATAAATAATAAACCATCACTCTCACACACTAATTACAAACAAATACCATCATAAGAGTGTGATTGTGATTCCTTATCATAGTGTGAAATACTATATATACTGAGCCAAAAAAGAAAGTATCCACTTTTATTTTTTTAATTATTTCCTCAATATTAATAATTTGTCAAAATAAGCTATAAATAATGTATATGTATTTGTTTGAGTACCTATCAAAGTTGGTTTTATCAATAATCAGCCAAGCACTTAGCCGAGAGGCCCGATTAACTTGTTTTGCATGTGCGCTCCATGAAGCGATGGTCGATATTCGGTGGTATCTGACTGCACTTATTGACCAGAAATTAAGCACAATACAAAAAGATCACCTAAAATCAAGTCAAATTGCAATGCCAAGTCTAAATAACGACCAAATAAATCAGGCGATTGGGATGCTGAATGCTGGCTCTACAGTAGCCAAAGTATCCCAGCTGTTGGACTGCACGAAGGAGACAATTGAGCGTTTGCGAAGATGTTTCCAGATCAGGGAAACGTTTGGGACCGTCCCCGAAGCAGTCGGCCACGTGTGACGACTGCAGTCGATGATTGGTACATCACGGTTCAACACTTATGTAACCGACGTCTGTCAGCATCAGCAACAGGGCGACGGCATGGAATCAGTGCACAGACAGTTCGGAACCGATTGCGACAAAAGGGTGACCCGATTCGTCCGTACAGACCGTACTTTGGCCAAATTTTAACCAGACGTAATCAGGCTGCGAGACTTGACTGGTGCCGACGTCGCCAGCGTTTTCGACGTGCTGATTGGAGATCAGTACGTCTCACACCACTTTTACATTTCCCATAGGGCTCCATTGTAACATTTATGTCCAAAACAGAGTGAAAAATTAAATTCTGCAGCATGTGTCTGGGCTCAAATTCTTCATTGGTTCAAGATGTGCAATTATAAAGAAAAAAAAGTATACCTTGACCAGGTTAGTTTTTTTCAATTCAATGCTTTTGTGAGACCTATCAATTTCCAGAGTAACGATATGTCAACTATTCGCCCTTGATGCGGTTCGAACCAACAATTCTGAAATGACACAGAATTGTCCAGAAAGCTGGTATCAGCATCAAATTTTTTAGTGGTGATTTCTAAAATACTGACCATTTAACTCATGCTAGCAAAAAACAAAACACTGCAGTACAAAGCCCTGAAAAAAGAAGAAAAAGAAAACTAAAGTTTTATTTCTACCTCCTTCATCTGCAAGTCCGGAGTACTCAAGGGAGATAATAGTGGTGTAAGTCCTGAAGAGGACTTTTTTTTTTAATTATACCTGTCATACCAGTTGTACTAGTATTAACATGGAATATTATACTTGTCATACCAGCTGTACTAGTATTAACATGGAGTCTTTTACCTGAATGATCAGCTATACCAGTATAAACATGGATTCTTATAGCTGTCACACCAGTTGTACTAGTATTAACATGGAGTCTTATACCTGTCAGACCAGCTGTACTAGTATTAACATGGAGACTTATACCTGTCAGACCAGCTGTACTAGTATTAACATAAAGTCGTATACCTGTCATACCAGCTGTACTAGTATTAACATGAAGACGTATACCTGTATAATCAGCTGAACTAGTATTAACATTGAGACTTATACCTGTCATACCAAATGTACTAGTATTTACATGGAGTCTTATACCTGTCATAACAGCTGTACTTGTATTAACATGAATTCTTATACCTGTCACACCAGTTGTACTAGTATTAACATGGAGTCTTATACCTGTCAGACCAGCTGTACTAGTATTAACATGGAGACTTATAACTCTCATACCAGCTGTACTAGTATTAACATGAAGTCTTTTACCTGTCAGATCAGCTGTACTAGTATAAACATGGATACTTATACCTGTACGATCAGCTGTACTAGTATTAACATGGAGACTTATACCTGTCATACCAACTGTACTAGTATTAACATGGAATCTTATACCTATAATACCAACTGTACTAGTATTAGCATGGAGTCTTATACCTGTATGATCAGCTATACTAGTATTAACATGGAGACTTATACTTGTCATACCAGCTGTACTAGTATTAACATGAAGTATTTTACCTGTCAGATCAGCTGTACTAGTATAAACATGGATACTTATACCTGTACGATCAGCTGTACTAGTATTAACATGGAGACTTATACCTGTCATACCAACTGTACTAGTATTAACATGGAATCTTATACCTATAATACCAACTGTACTAGTATTAGCATGAGTCTTATACCTGTATGATCAGCTATACTAGTATTAACATGGAGACTTATACTTGTCATACCAGCTGTACTAGTATTAACATGGAGTCTTATATCTGTCAGACCAGCTGTACTAGTATTAACATGGAGTATTATACCTGTCATACCAGCTGCACTAGTATTAACATGAAGTCTTATATTTGTCAGACCAGCTGTACTAGTATAAACACGTAGTCTTTTACCTGTCATACCAACTGTACTAGTATTAACATTAAGTCTTATACCTGTCAGACCAGCTGGACTAGTTTTAACATGGAGTATTATACCTGTCAGAACAGCTGTACTAGTATTAACATGGAATCCTTTACTTGTCATACCAGCTGTACTAGTATTAATATGAAGTCTTATACCTGAATGATCAGCTATACTAGTATTAACATGAAATCATATACCTGTCACACCAGTTGTACTTATATTAACGTGGAGTCTTATACCTCTCAGACCAGCTGTACTAGTATTAACATGGAGACTTATACCTATCAGAACAGCTGTACTAGTTTTAACATGAAGTCTTATACCTGTCATACCAGCTGTACTAGTATTAACATGGGACATATACCTGTCATACCAACTGTACTAGTATTAACATGGTGTTTTATACCTGTCATAACAGCTGTACTAGTATAAACATGAATTCTTATACCTGTCACACCAGTTGTACTAGTATTAACATGGTGTCTTATACCTGTCATACCAGCTGTACTAGTATTAACACGGAGTCTTATACCTGTCATACCAACTGTACTAGTATTAACATGGAGTCTTATACTTGGATGATCATTTGTACTAGTATTAACGTGAAGTCTTATATCTGTTACACCAGTTGTACGAGTATTATCATGGAGTCTTATACCTGTCAGACCAGCTGTACTAGTATTCACATTGAGTCCTTTACCGTATATTTATTTCACTTTCTTTTCGAAATGTTCACACTGGCGTTAAAAAAAAGAGGAGGGATTATAGCAATGTAAGTTAACAAAAACACTTTGACAGTTGCAGGTCGTGGAAATGGACATCTTTTACAAATTAGAAGCATTATTTCTGATCCTTCATAGGTAAACGCCTGGCGCTTTTAAGAAAAAGAGTGAACATGTTTTTTTAAAGACCTTGCATACAACAAATTTCCTAATGCAGGGGAATGGATATGTTCAACATGGCTCTTGTTAGATTTGCATCGAGAATTTTACCTTGCTTTCTTTGCAAGCCATTGTCGTGCTGAGAACCAGCAATTAACCCAAAGAGATTTTTCCCAAATGAAAGTTGTTATATGCTGAATGGGTCGATGGTATATGGGTATATGTACTATATTATGTGTTTTGACATGAATAACAGATGTAAGTCATTCTATGCATGTTATAATCTTTAATTTAAAGTTACACAGTAATGATAACTGCCCTGCAGTTTTCTTTTTACTTTAATTTTAACTCTTCAATTTCTTTCCGTTTTGCTGAACAGTAAAATTATAAATGGGCTGCTGGTTAGCTTTTTACAAAAGCTTACATTGTATTTTTTATTACATACTCATTTATTTTTATAGATAATATAAATATATTCTTTAGTCTAAAAAAAAATAAAATACGAATTTGTTGACGTCACAAATGACTTCTTCGAACACCCGATATGAAATTGTGATTAGCCGGTCAATCTGTGCATCGCCTCCTGGAGGAATTATAGCACTTGCAACAGAAAGTAATGAAATCAGTTTCATAACCATTGCAATCTGAAAACATTGAACGAAACCTCGCTGAAGAAAGTAATCGATATTATGATTATAAACACCACCTTGGTAGCTCATTTAGGGTAGAGCGCAATACTTCAAAGCAAAAGCCGTTGGTCCGATACCCGGAAGGCATTGTGTCAATGCGACAACGAAATTGCGGCTCGAAGTCATTGGCCTACCAATTTGGTTTAACACGTGAGGGACAGTAATCAGTTACATGAATATAATTAGCATGTACTGGTGTAAAAACCCAAGACACATGATACATAAGTACACTTCTGAGGTACTTTAATTTTATATTGTTTCTACTAATAAATAGCTAATAAGCAAATAGTAGATCTAATTGAAACATGGTAGTAATACATAACAAGCTTTAGTGTGAAGTGACAATTTTAAAACCGTTCTTCTATTGGTTAAACATTGATTTTTTTTCTAAAAAATGATAGTAAAATAACTTAATTTTTGATTATCAAACGGACAGTAACTTACAGTAACAACGTCCATCAACACCATTCTAGTTCTGGCTTCCAGCTCTGGCATGTAAAGGTTACATGGACATGTTCATGAAATGGTTGCTAATTGTCAAAAATCACGGAATAATTCGTGCACGTAATATACATATCGTTATACTAAGTAAGAAAACTCTTGCATGAATTAAGGCAAATTATGGTACTTTTTTACTTAGAAATTATGGTTTAAGTTTTCCATGCAAGTACCATCAAGTCCATATCTCACCAACCACTTAATGTATTTGATTGGAACTTCACACAAGACTTCCAAGTCATCAAATGTACTAAATAAATAAGTTAAAAAATTCGTGCATGAACATCATGCAAATTATGGCCATTGTTTGACTTAGAAATTCTGATTAAAAGTGCGCGCAAGTACCACCAAATTCATATCTGAAACTTTGGTTAACGTCGATATCTCAGCAGCCACTGCATGTATCGGACTAAACTTAATACAAGATTTTACAGTCAGTTGTAAGACCTACTCAATTTAATAAGTTTTGATACATCAAACTTGGTCCAGTGGTACAGAATATCACAGGCTATCACGGTTTGTGGGAATTATATTATGTCAGGATGACCTTCAAGTTAAGTCCGGTCATTTTGACTGATATCGCCAGTGCTTTTTGATCGAGTTTTATAAAGCCAGTTATACTGAACAGTTCATAATTATGAACACAAGATACAATGACGCATATTAATAAAGTCACAGAGTCACCTTGCAAATCTTTATGCCTAAACTATTTCCATAAATGCTGTAATGCTGCTTTTGATAACAATTGGTTTAGTGGTACAAAATAATACAAGCTTGCTATTTAGCATTGTGACCTACTTTCAATGAACGGCGTCGGATTATGCGATGACAAACCATCTTTTATTTTTAGTTATCCCACACTTTTCGGAGAAAAGTAGGGATATTGTTATATACGAATAAATAGCATTGCATATTTTCCCGAATATGTCAAACATTACTATATCTTAAAGCCGAATAAAATTAAGTGTGTTTTGGGTTATATGATTTACTCTAGATTTGCCCTGACCCAACATATTACAAAATTTTAACTTGACCAAATGCAGTATTACACGTTTGCTAAATCAAAAACAACAACAGCATTCTCGATCTTGTACTGTTATACACATTCATTAAGACTGATATTGAAATAAAGCCACTAGAGTTAAAAAGAACAAATACAGTTTCTTGCAAAATCAAGGGAAATAACGCTGATGTTACGAAGTTGATCTGATCAAAACCCCAACTTTGCCAATATTTTAAAAACATTTACATTATATCTAAATATGACTCAGAATGACAAATAATTGACTCTACCTTAATAAAATATGTGAGTTTTGCTTAATCGATGGCTATAAATCTGGTTATACTGGTACGATCTTGCCCATAACTGAACTTTTAAGATACTTTAGACATTCATGTATATATTTGTTGTACGGTTTTGCAATCATGCTTGAAAAATGTGGAGTGTAACATACTATTAATATAAGCGATAAACTGTATTCTGTAAGCTGGCAGTGAAAAATGCGTTCGTAAAAAAAAAGTGAAAAAATAGTCAAACGTATATGTCACATGTCCGATTTGTGACATGTTCGCATTTATCTGTAGCAAAATTGTGATGGGATCGACTAGCACGAATTCCCCACAGGTGTGAAGAATTCGTTTTTGTGAAATTTACGGTACAACAGAACTTCAATATGTTAGTATGCACTAATTTTCAATTCATAAAATAAACCCTTAAATCACACTTTAAACACCCTACCTTCAAAAACAAATCTTTATAAATATGCAGGTGTACACACACGTGCTATATACCTGTCACTCATCTGCAAATGAACATTTATCATAAATATTCTTTAATTGGAGTTATATTAGAAATGACAGATGTGACTATTTGACTGCTTTCGTGAAGTTAAGATATTATATTTGCAAAAAATGAAAATAGATAGAAACTGTTTTTTCCGCATTTGATATGAGGATGATAATAGTATTTACTGTCGCCACCGGTTTCCCATATGGGCGACGCATCCAGAAGAGTATTAGTAATCTTAGATTTTTGGAAGCTGATACAGAGATACAAAAGACCCTTAGGTAGCGTCTCTGATTCATTAACATGACCGATGTAAAGCACCGATACATTGGACCTCGATATTTGTTAAAGTTTCGTTCGAAAAACTGATAAACAATTTAGTTGGAGGAGCGGGGAATCGAACCTGCGACCCCTGAGTTCGCAGTCCAAGGAAAACTGAACCACTAATCTTCTATTAACAAAATGTTCTGTATAATATCATGCTGACTCTGACAAACTTTACATTATATCGTTATATTGTTTTAGAATGCCCGTGTGTCTTTGCTTCTCATGTTTTTCAATTTACTCCAAGCATTTTCAAACACATTAAACAGCTGTTTCTATACTAAACACGTCTTAGTAACAATAAAATAGAATAATATTTACACATTTTATGATAAAAGAAAATTTTACAGATTGTAGCCTGACTAAACACTATATTATATATGAATTAAAAACAATCAAAGATTAACACAATCTTAGAAGCCTGATTAAGATTAATACTGTAATGAAAATAGTAAAACAATACTAGTATAACAAAAACAAAAAAGGTTAAGAGATTGACAATGTCAAATAGTAGCAATATCTATTCATTTAATCATTATTATTTCAAAGCAGGTTTTCGGAATAAACGAAGTAAATCAGAAGAAAGAAATGTTTAATACAATGTTTAAGGTCATGTGCTGTTATGTATTTTGAATAAATGTTATTTATAATGAGTAAGTTTAGAACGCTTATTGCCTGAGAGTTATAAAAAGAAACGAAAATCAACAATTGTGTTGTTGATATGCATAGAAAAATGACATTGAATAAAGCAGTATACTCATCCATTATATACTCATCCATTATAATAAAAACAAACAGAAATATCCGCACGTGACCGAAGGTAGAGTCAACGGATAGTTTGCTTGACGCGGGCTGTCATTCAAACAAGTTGATAATCCAATTAGCGATAGATATTGTTTCCAGTACGGCCATTTTCCTTAGACAAGCGAACGGTATATAAGTGCGCACTACATTGTATTTACTTGGACAAATAACGTTACTTGGCCGGTGGGCAGAGCGATGGTCGCTCTCGCGTCAGGTCTGTTAGGGAATGTACATTATTTGTTCGACGTCTAAATAATACAAGTGAGTCCCGATTTCGAAGGGGTTTATGTAAATTTTGCTTGTTGTATCTAAGTTCATGAGTGTGTGACGTCCGCACAGGTATGCAGATTGATATATATGTTCATTCAATGAACACGCATACGCAATCGAATAATGTTTATATACAAGTGTACACTATGTATAACTGATAGCAAGGGCGTTCTTAGATACGCCCCCTCTTACTTTTGTGGGGATTGGGAGTCCACCTCCCCCACCAAGATGTTTTTAATAGAACAGCAATTGAGTAGTTTTTAGTAAATTTGACACGGACTGTGAAGTCATTCAAATTGCTCGAAATTATACGGGTTTTCTATTTCCTAAAGCTCATTACCCCATACCCTCCTCGGCTTCAATTTTTATTGCATTGTTCTCATATTAACTTTTGTTTCTACATTTAACTCTAATTTATACGCCCTGGCGTATCGGAGCAGTATTAATATTCGTAGACGTATTTCCGCAAAAGACAACTGGATTTCATATTTCATTGCCCGTTAAACATTTATCTCCCTTTATTCATCTTTTTTTAAAGTAAGTAGTGTGTAATGCATGTTTCATAAGCACTAATATCAAATATAAATTATTATTTATGAAGTTTAGTTTAAACTTATTTAATTTTCTTCGATTGGGAAACAATTTAAGTTATTACAACGTATCCTAATCACGCTGGAAGTATTCATGGGTAGAACCAGTACTAAGCTTATGCGGAATGAAAGTGTCTTGCTCAAGAACACCACACGATCGAACCCACAACCCATCGGTTAGGAAGATTGTAAATACAATACTGAAAACGATAGGCGTATACGACTGGGCGGTATTCGTCCATTAGTTTAAACTTATTTATTTTACTACGTTCTTACAACTTAGACAAATCACGCTCGAAGTTTTCCTGGGTAGAAACAGTACAAAGCATATGCGGAAAAAATGTCTTGCTCAAGGACACCACACATAGCCGTAGCGTAGGATCGAACCCACGACCCTCCGATCATGGGTTCGCTGCTCTACCACTGAATAAACGAGCTATTCCATACTTTATTTCATGAATTTATAGTTCGTCTTGAAATAGTATATATATTTGATGGTATGTACATCTTGCGGTACAGGAGGACGTACGGACGGACATAGCTGACACGCCAGTGGTGGGTCTATTCTTTAAAAACAGCGCACGTCCCTCATCCCCCACCCAAAACTCCCGTATAGTTTCTGTGTTGCACCTCCTAAGTTTGCCCCATCTAAACTATATGTCTGGGTCCGCCCCTGCATCGCCTAACCGACATTACAGAATAGCCGTGAATACTAACACGAAAATAGCAATGATAAGCTGATAAGCTATATAAATGTGTTAAAACATTTCACGATGTGGGTTAATTTATGGAGTCGAAAGAAAAGTACATTTCAAAAAGATAGAGTGTTGGCCGCTCACGTCAGAGGTTGCAGGTTCGATCCCCAGCTCGACCCGATGCCTCTCATAAAACAACACTCAGTACTGGTTCTACCCAGGAAGCGGACTTGAGAGCAGTTCATATAAGCTCTGAGCTTTCATCCCAATCGAGCTAAAAAAATATTAACTCGCAAAGTAAAGACAGAGAGAAATTAGAAATGAATTATGTTTACCTCCCCTTTATATAAAGCTTACACGTAGTAGTATACAAACATCTATATATAAGCAAGTGGATACATGTAATTATCTATGAATGGATATTGTAAATTTATGTATGTATTCGTTTAGACAATCTACATATACCGTAATTAAAACCATGTAGGTTAAACAAATACTGCATATGACATATCGATCAATATGTAGATCTACGTCAAGCCAGCGTGTTACGCTTTATACTTCTAGTTTCGTTTTCAATTTCGAGAAAGGACAACAAGGTAGGCCGACTCACAAAGAATTAAAATTAATTTAAATGTTGGAATGGGAGGAAATAAGAGGTACGTTTATAGATTTATGTTATATATATAAATCAACCATATTATATTTCAAGTATAACCACTAAGGGCTTAAGTAAGGAATTTTAGACGTTCTCGCAGATTCATTGGTTTAAGTGAACAAGTTGAGACAAGAGGAAGTAAAGTGAACGTACTTTCTGTATCGATTTGCTCAAATCGTTCTTTTAATAATAAAACCGGGTAAATAACTGGCAAATTGCAGCGTATCATTAAGAACCTTACATTTCTTATTGAGAGGTTTTGGGTCCTCCGTGACCCCAGCGCTGTCTCAAGATCACTTACCTCTCAGCGTCAAGGCCGAAGGTTCGAGTTCATCTCGTTCTAAAACCCTTTAAGTGAGAAAGTTTGCCAGTTATTTACGGAAGGACAGTGGTTCACCTCGGATTCATTCTGAGGTTTTCCTCGACCAAAAGAAATATATATGCCACATTTAGCCTGAAGTGTGTTGAAAATGGCGTTAAACCCCACTCACCATAATAAGTACAGGTTTCATCGCGACGGTTGTGTGTGTGTATAAATGCAACTATTGGACAGGTATAAAGACCTAGGTCGAATGAGAATGGTCACTTATCCATAGATTCTGGTTGAATCGCATTGACATGTATGCTATATTCTTGCCAGAAAATTGCATACATTCATTTTGTTTTAAAGATACAATACATTCATTAATTTTAAACTAATACCAGCGACATAGATAAAGTATAAGTTCGCGTCACATCACATCAATTGTGGCTTTAAAAGTAAAGTGTTATTTTGTTTAACCAAAAAAACAAGTATTTTTATGATGATAATATAATCAAACAGGCGGTGATTTGAAAAAAGATACATAAGGCGATGATAAACTAATTGCTTGATTGTCATTCCCGCCAATAACAAAAATAACAACAACAAAAAATAAAAGAAAAAGAGTTTAATTTTTTCCCACTCCCACGTTTAAAAATAAAACATTGAACAAGCATGTACTAATTAATTCATAATGGCCTAAATTGTGAAACACGTAGTTTAGTAGGTGGAGATATAAAAAAACGGCACTTTTTATTATTATGTTAAGTTTAATATATAGTCTTCCGTGGCCTAGTGGTTAAGGCATCTGCCTCGGAATGAGAGGTCGAAGGTCCGAATCCTGATGAAAGCACTTGGATTTTTTCTGATGCGTCCGGTTGCTCACCCAGCAGATAGATAAACAGAGGGGTACTGAGTGTCTAACAGCCTGACGCCTGGCAATGATAGCTTTCGGGAAATAACTGTGTACAGCATAAATGTGTCTCATAAGCCCATTGTGACTGGCCCTTTCAATAAGGGTGACACTATTTAATAATAAACACACACTTTACTTTACTTTTACTTTTAGTTCAAGTTCAATCCGTTTTCATATTACTATCCATTACACATCGATAACGCTTTTACAATAAAATAAATCATACATATCACATGTTTTATAGAGAAAAAAATCTTCTTTTTTTTCAGATCTTAGATAGACTTAGATAATAATACAAAAACATGGCCGCACGACCTAAATCACAACAGTCTCTTGATAAAACCAGAACAACACATGCACCAATAGGATTTAAGACATTGTCAGAAATGAAACAGATAGTTGAGCAGAAAAAACAATCACAAGAAAAAAACCCGGCAAAGTGTCGCCAGCCATTGAACACTGATGTAGAGAACGCCCAAACAAAACCTACAAAAAAAGAATATCGGGAACAGTTATCATCTTATTTTACAAACGAGGATGTTAAACCTGGAGTTTTAAAGACAGTGCCAATGTCTTCAACGGAAGAAGAAAAAGCAAGTGACAGCAATAAAGAATCGAGTGGTTTTGGTAGATTTCCAACTGGGAAGCTTAAAAAAGAGCCGGGATCCTTACAAGCGCATGTACCTTCTGAAACTAGAATTGATTATCACACATTTAGAGACAATCCAAGGAAAGCACAAACATTCTTGAAAATTATTACAATGAATGCTAATGGTAAAAATGATACGTTTGGGAATGCACGAGATAGACGTAGAGGTGCAATTCAAAATGTGATAGTCAAACACGAGCCTGATATACTACTATTACAAGAGTTTAAATTAGGTGCTATTACAGGAAAGCTGTGGAGTAACTGTCGTATTCCAGATAATTACGAATACACGGGACACTTTGAGGCAAGTATTATATATGACAAAAACAGTGTTACTATTAATGAGTTCTCATCTTCCGAATTGGACAATCTTCTCGGTAGCCAATTTCCCACAGATTTCACCCCAAGGAAAAGAATGCGTCTTGTACGCATTGAAACTGCCCTACGGATGGCATTTATTTGTGTCTCGTGGCTAGGACAACATTCAAGACTTACTGATACAAAAAAGGTTACTGAACTAGAATATTTGCTTCAGTATCTTCACGAGTTATATATAAAGTACAAACTACCAATACTTTTAGGAGGTGATTACAACATAAACATTGAGAAAATTAAACAGTTCGTCAAACCACCATTTACGTTGCACGAATATAGTCCATCGAAACGTAGAAAGGGGAAGTTGATTGATTTCTACATTGCCACAGAAGACATTCAGGTATCTAACTGCACTTGGGTCAACTTAGAGAGAGACGTCCATGCGTATCATCCGAATGAAATTCTTGACCATGACCCAGTCATGGCCTCTATATGTGCCAAATCACATAAATAACGCAGTTTGTCCGCTGCTTCCAAAGAAAACAGTAGACCATTGTCAGGAATGAAAACTTGCTCAAAAGTGACAACGGTGACGTGATTACATATTCAGCACATAATAAACTTTAAATTATCTTGTCTGTTACCCTAGTATCCGAATATTACAAAACACTTTACAATGTAAAGTACATACAATGTCATGTGCCGGATTAGCTGTTCCGTTCGGTATAGTTTAGTGTTGAAAAGTGGGCATTCAGTGTCAGTTTTCATTAATTACTTTATTCGAAAACAACTGTTATCGGTAAAGGAAACCAACAGAGTATAATTGCCGTGTATCCCCTTTACAAAAAGTATGTTTCTGAACTGTAATCAATAGATAGTCTTTATTATGTAAGAAAATATAAATAAAACGACGTTATAAGTATATCACTGAAAGGGTTATTTGTTATTTTGTTTAAATAAATGACTATTTCAAATATCTTCCTGTACAAAACCATTTAATCTAACCTTAAGTACGATGTCGGACAACAGGCAGAAGGAGGTGACCTAGGTTAGTCTCCCCCCTCCCCCTCCCCCCCCCCCCCCCCCTTTCGGGATTTTTTCAAATCTATGTCCAGTCCATCATATATAACAAAAATATGACAATTATATGTCCCTTTGTGTTATATACGATGGACTGAACATAGTTTTGAAAGTAAAATTGAAAAGAAATCAGAGAGAGCGGGAGGTCTAATCAAGGTTCGCTACTCCTGTCCGTGTAAAGGGTCTCAGTTTCTGTCATTACACTGAATAACGTACTTTCATCCTGCGGCTTGTGAATTAACATTTGTTTACAAATATCCATACAAATTCTGTAAGCGGTCATATAGTATTAATTATTTGGTATGTTACTGACCCACTAAGGAAAAATGGGGGGGGGGGTCTATGGAATTTATAGGGGGCGAGGCGTCAGCCAAGTTCCCCAATAAATTCCACAGATCCCCCATTTTTCCATAGTGGGTCAGTAACAGACAAAATAACTGATTTATTTCATCAACCACCTTTCATTAGCAATAAAAATGATATTGTTTCATTTCATTATTAAAATGGTGGGTGGGTGGGGGATGGAGTCATTGTAAAAATATAGTTATTTAAATAATCAAGAAAAATTACTGATATTGTTTCATTTCATAAAAAACTCACAATTTTAACAAATTTTAATGTTTTAAGCTTAACGTAATATCAATAAAAAACTAACGAAAATTAAGATAAAAATAAATAAAGTAATAACATAATAATTATATCACAGTTTTAACTAATTCAATGTACTTTTCAAGCATTACAGCTTTAACCATTGGATCTCATTGGATCACACATATTTATCGCAGTCAATAAAATATGATGGAGTTTCATCCAGAGCATGTTATGCATGTTCTAGTTATTTATTAATTGTAATGATGTTTATCCGTTGTTGAACACGGGCAGTTGTGGCGTGTAATTTTTAACAGTTTCCTTTTGCGGACACGGCATTGGAAAGTCATTGAATATGTCATCGAGATTTATGCCCGCAAGATTATTACTGATTTCTTGCAATGGTAGATCAACGTTGAAACTGTTGAAGATGGAGTTGCACTTGTAATCGGTCGTGAATAACTAGGTACAACTTGTAGATTCTCTTTTGGCAATAGGTTTTATGACAATGTCTGTCCCATTTGTATTTGTTTATGATCATCTTTATGGAAGGGTATCACCGCCATAACTCTTAGTCTGAAATATGTCGTTTGTTCTTTGTGCAATGGGTGTAGATGTTTCTTTATTCTTAGTTCTTTGTGGGAAATGAAACAAGTGTTTTGAAGGAAAAATCGATGAATGGCGGCCATTTTGTCGACTACTGACTTCAGACTGACCCACTATAGAAATTTAATGGGGTCACCACGTGACTGCTCTTGTCCAATGAAATCGCTAGTTTCTAGTAGGAGGTAAAATCATTCTATATAACTATTTTAATAGTTTAAATAGTGTCCACGAAAATACATATTTCACGTTGCACATTGAAATATGGGTTGTGAGGATGAAAATATATGTATAATTGGCCTTCTCTGTTAAGCTGAGATTATTAATGTAGTCTTGCTCCCCTTGTATAGCTCACCTGCATCGAGAGTAGACAGTGTATCTTTGTCTGTAATAACTTCTTCTCAAAAGCCCATCTCGAACGTGTTTTTTCTGTTTTTATTGACAATCTTATAAAGCACCTCCAAAATTTCTGTCCACTGCCACATGCTCACCAATATTGTAGACTTGTAGAACAGAATGACCATTATAAGACCAACATGATGGAATAAACAACCAACGAGTTTCTTAGACCATGGTCAACATGTTTCAACCAATCCACGGCCCGCATTGGCGTTTCCTTTATACCGTAGTCAGCACGTTAGTCTGGTCTATTTGATTTCAAACAAAGCGTGCGCAGTCTAAATAAGGCGCGAATGCTAAATTGTCAATGTGCACAGTTATGGGCAAAGTCCACGTGCAGAAGAAATGATAAATTAAAAGAATGGATGTACAGAGGTAGTTTATACAAGAGCACGACAAGCGGGTGCAGACGCTCGTCTTTTTTCCAAATCTATTATGAATGTCAAATCAAATACAAAACAAAATTTAAAAAAAGGGCAGTGATGGGGATGGGTGTGTGTGTGTGTGGGGGTGGGGGGAGGATCTTTTGGTCGGTAACAAAGTTGAAATGGGGCAGAGTATTTCATGTAATACAAAACAAAATTTTTAAAAAAAGGGCGGTGATGGGGATGGGTGTGTGATTTGGGGGCGTAGGTCGGTCTTTGGGTCGGTAACATAGTTGAAATTGGACAGAGTATTTGATTTAATACAAAAGAACATGAAAAAAATGCGTGGAGATTGGGGTTGGGCGGGGGGTGGGGGTAGAGGTAAGGGTCTTTGCGTCGGTTACAAAAGTTGAAATGGGGCAAAATATTTGATTTTATACAAAACAAATTTAAAAAATTAAATGCGTCAGTGATTTAAACTTTTTTTAGTTGATGGTGATCAGCTTACAAAATTAATAGTATTATTGAAAAATAAAATTGATTAAAAAAAATTCAAACCCAACTAAATAAAAAACTTTAACCTAAGGTTTTAAAGCCCAAAATATGGAAATTAATGTAAGTTAGCTATATACATTGTTTCTACAACAAAATATAAATGTGTTTATGAAGTTTAGTCACCAAAACATGAGTAGTTTGTTCAGCAACAGAGAAACTCTGTAAATGATAAGATAAAACACCACAAAATGTAAAACTTGTTAAAAAAATGCACATTATGGCACCACTGTACATGCATTCCCTCTTGAAAGTTATGAGTTGGTAAATTACTTCCCTTTCCATTGAAAAAAGAACGATTTAGGATGGTGGAGATCACCGGAATGAAAGTTGGTATATTTTATTTAATCAACGATTCTGTTTGTTACAAATCCAAGTTCAATTTCAGACTGCGTGTTCAAAATATCGTTTCCATATCCAGGCACACATCCGGCTTTAAATGTACCTAATGGGATTTCCCATGTAATTTTTATTGACAAAATTTTGGTTTTCAGTATAGTCATATACTTTACTTTGGAAAGTGGTTACATTTTTAGTTTTTGCTGAGTGTATTAATAAGTTGTTGACTTGTAGGTCTGGTCTCATTTTCACTAAACATCTCAACTTGAGATTTTCCTCAACTCAAAGTTTTGAAATGCTATAACTTCATGTACATTGCTCATTTTACGTATCATCCTTTGTCAATGAGTAAAGAATCCTCTGATTTCAATTCTGGGTCGTAATTGAATAGATTATGAGCTCAAATAATCATCAAAATAAAAAAGGAAATTTTTAGTTGAGTAAAATCTCAGCTTAAGAGGTGTAGTGAAAAGGGATCCAGAATGACATTGACAAAAGAAATTCAGAACAAAGACGAGTTGACATGTATTACGAAAATGCCGCATGTATTTCATTGTTAATCAGTTTCTTTGTTTGTTTAAATATTTAGTGTCAATTTAAGCCATCGGCGGCTAACATCAGTTAACATAACCACTCTTACCTGGGGTCCTGGAAGGTTAACTAGATCTCGAACAGACCCATCTCCGCAAGTAACTGATAACTTCTCCACTTGCATCAGAAGTGAGAGACGAATGGCAATGAGACACAATGTTGTATATCAATAATCTTGGATACTGCGGCAGGGTGGAGACTTGAACTCATGGTACCTGGATTGACAGCCAGGTGAGCTACCGACTGAGCTAACTTGACCAGTCTTTTTAAATCAATATCGAGTTTCCCAAACACTGAGTTAGTCAGACATATACTTAAAAACTTGCAGAAATGTATACTGGTTACTACAGTCTCCTGTTGAGGTCATCGCGGTATAGTTTTTAAATTAAGTCTAGGAAAAAACGAAACATCTATTTTTGTGAGATTCAGCTTATATTCCTGCCGAGGTAAAATATAATTTATCCGATTTGAATTGAAATTCAAATCACAAAAAATGTTTATACTTATATGAATTTAATGGTCTTTTATAACGGGTTTGTTGTTGATTATTTTCTTATTAGAATTATACTTTTTCCAAAATTAAACAGAAATGCAATTAATATGCATGAGAATCGCACTGTACGCATGAGAGTCGCATTCTCGCATGGTGTCTGTTTGTATTTCCGTTTGTCCGTCCGTCCGTCCGTCCGTCCGTCCGTCCGTCCTTCCCTCCCTTTCTCTCTCTCTCTCTCTCTCTCTCTCTCTCTCTCTTTCAATCATGTGGCGGCGTCTCTTTCCTTTCTCTTTCGCTTTTCTATCTTTCTGTCTCTCTGGCTCTCTTGATCTCTGTCACGTATATGTATCTCTCTCTCTCTCTCTCTCTCTCTCTCTCTCTCTCTATCAATCATGTGGCGGCGGCGCTTTCCTAGCTTTAGAAGGATTTGACTGAGATCGGATAGCAATACTTGATATAATTGTAAACATCACTAAATATTAGTATTCCCAGCAATAAGTGAGCGTTTTTAATTCTACGTCACATATTATGATACGAAATAACTGACTGACTTTGTTGAAATGTAAACATGCAAAGCAAATCGTTTGGTTATTGCATTGATTCAAAATTAAAATATCGTGCTGTAAAATCAACAATAGAATCTACTCTTCAAAAACTCTACAAGGATTACTTGAAAATTACATAAGATGAAACTCATATTATTATGTATATAGATATATATGTTGTTTACTAAATATTTACCAAAATAAACTGTAGAATTCAAGCGTGTGTTACACTTTTAGATATACAGAATGAAATGTTGAGAATTACATCTGGCATCAAGCAGTTTATCAACATGGCAAGTCTGTAATTTTGGCAACGATTAACCTCCATGCATTACCACATGTTATTATAATTGTTCATTAGCGATTCGCGAATCAGAATCAAATGTTTAATTGGATCCTACCCTACATTGTTGAAAGTGTAGCTTAATTACGTGACGTCGGGCATTTGTTTTACACCAGTAAAGCTTTCTAAGCACAGTAATTTCACGTGTTTCGCGTTTGTGATGATATGAAAGAAGTTCACCTTCATTCATTAACTTATAGTCTTTTCTGATTTGTTTTCGTAACGAAGCCATTTTCAATATCTAAGGTATTGTAACTGACACGTCTGGCAGCTAACTTACATCTAACCCTGTATATATTCCCTGTCACACGTACGTTACTTGGAGGTGTTGGGTGTCAATTAGCAAGTTTTAAAGCAGAAACTTGTAATAACAATATCATTGTTTACAGTTTGCTCAATGTGTTTTTACAATGATAAGTAAATACGTGTATGTGTATAATTATCACTGGATAAGACAATATACAGACAAATTAATAACATGTACCTTCTTTTATTAAGGTACAGGTGTGACAATTATTATTAAGGTGTGAACATTTAAAACATGACAAAGTAAGAAGAAAACCCTTTTGGAAATGAAATAGATTTCATACATATACATTCTTTAGCTGAAACAAATGATTAATACACAAATTAGTAATTATAAGCATTTCTCCTATTTTTTCAATTTTGAGACCTTTTTATATAACACGTAATTCAGGATATTGACTATTTATAATATAATCCAACAGTATTTCTATGGTTTCAATAATCCTGTTCGAAAAACTTTATAACTTTAATCATTCATTGTCAAGATTCTATTATCCGCACTGAAGAAATTTTATTTCCGTGCTATAAAAACATAAAGTGCGGAAACCCGACTAACTTCGTTAGTTTTCGCTACTGTTTAACGGACTTAACCGAACATATAAAAAAACCCAGGTGGTTTGACAAAAGTATTAATTCCCCCGCCTAATTATTATCCAATTTCATTTTTAAAAAATCCATTGTTTTAAAATATGAATATTATATATGAAAATGATTGCGAACCTTAGAAAATATCTAAAGGGAAAAAGTTATAGCTAATTAAACAACAAATTATAATTGATTTTTCAGCCAAATTACCGATTTTGTATGTAATTCAATAGGAGCATAGGGTCACTCTATGTTTGTATGAATTCCCCCACCTAAATTTTGTCTTTTTTTATTTTTTTTTTTGTATATTTGAAATCCTAAGATGTTGTTCTTTCTAAATCTGATTGCGAACTTGAAATATGTTAACAAATAAGAAAGTTATTCCCTAATTTGCTAAACGTCCCTTCTTATTTCTATATAGCCGATTATCGACTTTTTTGTTATCGGTAGAAGACAGATTGTTGCATATGCAAGCATGACCATGAGAAAGGCGAAACAACGATGGTGAAAAGTTGAAAACTACGATGGTGAAAACGCGTAACTACGATTGTGAAAAATAGAAACAGCGATGTCGAAACAACGGCGGGAAAAAACTTTTCATCATCGTAGTTTCGACTTATCATCACCGTAGTTTCGTTGTTTCCACTTGATTTATATAAAATTATATGCCGCGATGGCGCAAACGGGACATCATAGGTTACAATTAAATTAATTTAAATGCCAACAACACTCAACCTACTCAGCTAAAATATCTTTATCGGAAATAACCTATTCACAAACTAAAATACCTAAAGTGCAAACTACCAATACAAGTTAGATATGTATAGTTTTGTGAAAATCGGTTCAGAACGACAATAACGATATATATAAATGACAAAATAATGATCTAACAGAACGTTCTGCATATGATTCATTTGGCCCCCGCGGCTTCCCCGAGTAAACACCATAACAAGTGATAGTTATACCGGGTTCGATTAGCTCAGTCATTAGCGCGTCTGACTATCAATCCAGGGGTCGTAAGTTCGATTCCCCGCCCGGCCACAATCTCCGTGGTGATACACGAGACATTGCGTCTCATTACCATTCGTCTCGGATACTGGTTAACCATCCAGGATCCCAGGAAACAGTTGTTATGTTAACTGATCGTCTGTTAGCCCTCGATGACATAAAATGACGCTAAACATTTAATCAATCAATCTAGTCAATATCCGAACACGATTTTACTTGATCTTACTGTGGTATAAGATTACGCTATTTTGGTTTAAAGAAGATCCTTTTTTTTTCAACCAAGAGAAAGTCCATGGTTTACAATTTTAATTCAATCATTTATGAAATCAGTCTAAAAGTAAGAACAGTTTTTATACATTCATTTAAGTTAAAAGTGCAGCCAAACGAGACGAAGTCATATTGTTTTCACTGTGTCTTTGTGTAAACCCGTAAGTTCTGCCATGTTCCTTTCGGTAACAATACTGGTACATGTATGGTGTAAAATAAACTGACGTCTGCTTTAATGATCAAAAGTGGGCATTAATAGTGTTAAATATATCATTTAATAAATACATGTAAATATTTACGCCAGTGGTCATACGCAGATTATTTTAAACGAATGTAAGTAACATTGGTTTATTTGTGTTCATGATGTATATTTTTTGTGCGTTAACAAAACTTTGCCATCTTGTAAAAGCAGTTTTATAATCAAAAGTAAAAATACAATGTTGTAAATATTCAATTTGCACAATTTTAAACATATGTATTAAAATAAGACAGGTATAAGATAGAGATAATTTAGTTAAATATGCCAAAATAAGGGACGGTACCGTAGCGGATAGAGTGTTGGCCGGTCACGTCAGATGTTACGGGCCCGACCCCAGCTCGACCAGATGACTTTCAAAAAATAACACTCAGTAATGGTTCTACCCAGGAAGCGGACTCGTTCGTATAAGCAGTTCATATAAGCGTAGTTTTCTTCGCAATCGAGCCAAGAATAAGTAAGATTTACTTAAATATGATAAGTAGTAATAAATTATGAAGGTAATATTTATCAAGTATAACTTTCAGAAACTCCATATTTAAGAAAGTATTTCAACATTTTTTATAAATCTATTAAAGTCACGGTAATTTTGAAACTGTTTCAGTCATAAAAATACAAACCAACATTCACTAGATTTGTTTTTCTATCGAACCAATACAAAGTAACGAAAATTGTCAAATAGGATTATGATTATGCAAATTGTTATGTCTGACAATCATTTACAAGAGGTATGCTGCGTCCCGTGGTAGAAACAAAAGTACGGATCTGTACACATAGATGTAATGTCTAACTTACGTTTACATTGTGGGGATATGGAATACTTTAGAAATTATTTTAAGTAAAAATCGAAGACGTTGTCGTTTGTCCCTTTAACAAACCGTTTTTTTTAAAGTAGTTTAATATGTGTGGTGTTAAGCAATATCGCGACGGTGTCTACTTGTAACAGTATTCTGAGCGCTGTTACCTTGTCCCAGAGTATCAAGCCGCAGACGCACGATATGATACCCAACCCAGTCACATTGTATTGACACCTGGCTTCTGTTTCACCAACATTTTAATTAATTACTTAAAAACTTAACTAAGTTTTGACTGGTTATTTATCTATTATATAATCAATATCATTGACACAATATGCAGTTTAACTGAAACCAATCTAAAATCATGATCACCTGGCTGCTTTTCTTAGATTTAAGTTTTTAAGTATTTAAGTATATGATCTTCTTTAAACCAAAATAGCGTAATCTTATACCACAGTAAGATCAAGTAAAATCGTGTTCGGATATTGACTAGATTGATTGATCTTACTGTGGTATAAGATTACGCTATTTTGGTTTAAAGAAGATCCTTTTTTTTTCAACCAAGAGAAAGTCCATGGTTTACAATTTTAATTCAATCATTTATGAAATCAGTCTAAAAGTAAGAACAGTTTTTATACATTCATTTAAGTTAAAAGTGCAGCCAAACGAGACGAAGTCATATTGTTTTCACTGTGTCTTTGTGTAAACCCGTAAGTTCTGCCATGTTCCTTTCGGTAACAATACTGGTACATGTATGGTGTAAAATAAACTGACGTCTGCTTTAATGATCAAAAGTGGGCATTAATAGTGTTAAATATATCATTTAATAAATACATGTAAATATTTACGCCAGTGGTCATACGCAGATTATTTTAAACGAATGTAAGTAACATTGGTTTATTTGTGTTCATGATGTATATTTTTTGTGCGTTAACAAAACTTTGCCATCTTGTAAAAGCAGTTTTATAATCAAAAGTAAAAATACAATGTTGTAAATATTCAATTTGCACAATTTTAAACATATGTATTAAAATAAGACAGGTATAAGATAGAGATAATTTAGTTAAATATGCCAAAATAAGGGACGGTACCGTAGCGGATAGAGTGTTGGCCGGTCACGTCAGATGTTACGGGCCCGACCCCAGCTCGACCAGATGACTTTCAAAAAATAACACTCAGTAATGGTTCTACCCAGGAAGCGGACTCGTTCGTATAAGCAGTTCATATAAGCGTAGTTTTCTTCGCAATCGAGCCAAGAATAAGTAAGATTTACTTAAATATGATAAGTAGTAATAAATTATGAAGGTAATATTTATCAAGTATAACTTTCAGAAACTCCATATTTAAGAAAGTATTTCAACATTTTTTATAAATCTATTAAAGTCACGGTAATTTTGAAACTGTTTCAGTCATAAAAATACAAACCAACATTCACTAGATTTGTTTTTCTATCGAACCAATACAAAGTAACGAAAATTGTCAAATAGGATTATGATTATGCAAATTGTTATGTCTGACAATCATTTACAAGAGGTATGCTGCGTCCCGTGGTAGAAACAAAAGTACGGATCTGTACACATAGATGTAATGTCTAACTTACGTTTACATTGTGGGGATATGGAATACTTTAGAAATTATTTTAAGTAAAAATCGAAGACGTTGTCGTTTGTCCCTTTAACAAACCGTTTTTTTTAAAGTAGTTTAATATGTGTGGTGTTAAGCAATATCGCGACGGTGTCTACTTGTAACAGTATTCTGAGCGCTGTTACCTTGTCCCAGAGTATCAAGCCGCAGACGCACGATATGATACCCAACCCAGTCACATTGTATTGACACCTGGCTTCTGTTTCACCAACATTTTAATTAATTACTTAAAAACTTAACTAAGTTTTGACTGGTTATTTATCTATTATATAATCAATATCATTGACACAATATGCAGTTTAACTGAAACCAATCTAAAATCATGATCACCTGGCTGCTTTTCTTAGATTTAAGTTTTTAAGTATTTAAGTATATGATCTTCTTTAAACCAAAATAGCGTAATCTTATACCACAGTAAGATCAAGTAAAATCGTGTTCGGATATTGACTAGATTGATTGATCTTACTGTGGTATAAGATTACGCTATTTTGGTTTAAAGAAGATCCTTTTTTTTTCAACCAAGAGAAAGTCCATGGTTTACAATTTTAATTCAATCATTTATGAAATCAGTCTAAAAGTAAGAACAGTTTTTATACATTCATTTAAGTTAAAAGTGCAGCCAAACGAGACGAAGTCATATTGTTTTCACTGTGTCTTTGTGTAAACCCGTAAGTTCTGCCATGTTCCTTTCGGTAACAATACTGGTACATGTATGGTGTAAAATAAACTGACGTCTGCTTTAATGATCAAAAGTGGGCATTAATAGTGTTAAATATATCATTTAATAAATACATGTAAATATTTACGCCAGTGGTCATACGCAGATTATTTTAAACGAATGTAAGTAACATTGGTTTATTTGTGTTCATGATGTATATTTTTTGTGCGTTAACAAAACTTTGCCATCTTGTAAAAGCAGTTTTATAATCAAAAGTAAAAATACAATGTTGTAAATATTCAATTTGCACAATTTTAAACATATGTATTAAAATAAGACAGGTATAAGATAGAGATAATTTAGTTAAATATGCCAAAATAAGGGACGGTACCGTAGCGGATAGAGTGTTGGCCGGTCACGTCAGATGTTACGGGCCCGACCCCAGCTCGACCAGATGACTTTCAAAAAATAACACTCAGTAATGGTTCTACCCAGGAAGCGGACTCGTTCGTATAAGCAGTTCATATAAGCGTAGTTTTCTTCGCAATCGAGCCAAGAATAAGTAAGATTTACTTAAATATGATAAGTAGTAATAAATTATGAAGGTAATATTTATCAAGTATAACTTTCAGAAACTCCATATTTAAGAAAGTATTTCAACATTTTTTATAAATCTATTAAAGTCACGGTAATTTTGAAACTGTTTCAGTCATAAAAATACAAACCAACATTCACTAGATTTGTTTTTCTATCGAACCAATACAAAGTAACGAAAATTGTCAAATAGGATTATGATTATGCAAATTGTTATGTCTGACAATCATTTACAAGAGGTATGCTGCGTCCCGTGGTAGAAACAAAAGTACGGATCTGTACACATAGATGTAATGTCTAACTTACGTTTACATTGTGGGGATATGGAATACTTTAGAAATTATTTTAAGTAAAAATCGAAGACGTTGTCGTTTGTCCCTTTAACAAACCGTTTTTTTTAAAGTAGTTTAATATGTGTGGTGTTAAGCAATATCGCGACGGTGTCTACTTGTAACAGTATTCTGAGCGCTGTTACCTTGTCCCAGAGTATCAAGCCGCAGACGCACGATATGATACCCAACCCAGTCACATTGTATTGACACCTGGCTTCTGTTTCACCAACATTTTAATTAATTACTTAAAAACTTAACTAAGTTTTGACTGGTTATTTATCTATTATATAATCAATATCATTGACACAATATGCAGTTTAACTGAAACCAATCTAAAATCATGATCACCTGGCTGCTTTTCTTAGATTTAAGTTTTTAAGTATTTAAGTATATGTTGGTGAAATAGGAGCCAGGTCGACTAGACCTAGACATATCCTCTAAATATTGAGCTTCAAGCAATGAACCTTCTAATAACATGTTTCAATTGTTTGTAATGACTCGGTCCGGGATCTAACGCAAGACTGTCTATATGTTCGACCACAGCTACGGTTGGCAATCAAATTGAATAGAACAAGCCATCTTATAAAAAAAAAATTCTTAAGTTATAGTTATGGATTACTTTTTTGCCATGTTCAACACATTTCTAATTCTATTTTTTTCTGCAATCCAATACATTTAACAGTTTATTTGAGATAGATACATGATCGTGTTTATAATTAAAAAGAATTTATTTACAGATCCATATATTAACTAAACCTCAGTACGGTATTGAAGTCTGAAATGTTCATATATTGAGAATTGAAAAATACAATTTAGAGGGAACACTAAAACATTGCAAGGACTTATATAAAAGGATGGGAAACTTGCATATGTTGATTTAAAAATAGCACTCGAAGAATTAATAATGTGTATATCTTAGATGAATGGAGGTAGTAACGAGCATTCATAAAATCTCAATCAGCTGCTTTTCCTTCACTATGTAAGTTCTTGGTGTGTATAAACATATCAATGTCAATATAATCACATTGCTTATGTAATAATAATCAATCATGTCTACTACTATACCTGTACTTGTATGTTTGTAGAAACACCATGGAGTTCAAAAGAAAACACTACGTACGCTCGCAAAGTCACTGGCTACAAGACTACTACATATATCTCAGTGAAGGTTTGCATAAACAATGGGACAACTCTCAATACACTGACACTCAAGTTACTGTTGGTTCCAAAACGTTCAATTGTCACAGGGTCGTTCTCTCTGCCATGTCGCCATTTTTCGAAGCTATGTATCTATCCGGAATGCGAGAAAGTCGTGACGGAGTTGTGACGTTACAAGACATCGAAAGTGAAACATTTGAAAGTATTTTGACGTTTATAAATACGGGAGAAGACGTCGTGAATGAAGAAAATGTTGATAACATATTACGGGCGTCTGTGATGCTCCAGATAAAGGGTCTACGGGAAAGGTGTGAGGAGTTTATGATAGAAAATGTCGATCCCGAAAATTGTGTGGCATCCTGGAAACTAGCTGCGGTACACGAGTGCAACTTTCTGGCACAAAAGGCTTTGAAATACGTTTTGCATCACTTTGAAGAGGTATGCGAAACTGGCGATTTCCTTAAACTAGATTGCGAAGAGCTAATGTCGGTTATAACAAGCAATGATTTAAGGACACATAACGAAGAATTGGTGTGTGAAGCTGTATTCAAATGGATACATCATGAGGCAGAAAACAGAACTCAATATATATAGCTCAGCTGTTTGAGAATTTGCGACTACCACTGATGCAGCCAGAATATCTGCTAGGAACTGTTGAGTGTATTTCAAAGCCTTTTGTGCCAGAAAGTTGCATTGAAACCCAAGTATTAGCCGAGGGCGGACATTGGCGGCAGGCGAGATGCCGTCTTTTCGCCTGATTCGCTCCAAACAGCCTACAGCTTGCAGTCTGGTGAGTGTCCCCATGTTCACGACACTCGTTCAACGACTTCTAGATGAGCCACACTCAAAAACTTGGTGTCACTGGGCAGCCCAGAGGGTGTAGAAGACACCTGAGGTGTCCATTGAAATCCAAGTATTAGCCGAGGGCGGACATTGGCGGCGGGCGAGATGCCGTCTTTTCGCCTGATTCGCTCCAAACAGCCTACAGCTTGCAGTCTGGTGAGTGTCCCCATGTTCACGACACTCGTTCAACGACTTCTAGATGAGCCACACTCAAAAACTTGGTGTCACTGGGCAGCCCAGAGGGTGTAGAAGACACCTGAGGTGTCCATTGAATTAATTTAACATAAATAAAAATACATAATAAAACACAACTGTAACAGATAAATTTAAAATATGTAATTTATTATAAGTAGTAATTTCTTCTAAACAATATTTACGTTACATTCATCTGATAAAAACAGTTATATAATCGTTCCAAAAATCATCTTAAAATATCAGATCAAATTCCTGCAGGCTTTGATTCATATTAATGCCTATATGGTTTCTTCTCTTCCTAATGCTTTTATATAATGTTCTGTGGACACATATTAGTACAATACAAACATATTTCTATAACTTTATATAACATAAAATACGTTACAAAAATGTGAAATGTAACGTTGATAAGTGATATTTATTCACTTCTTTAAAATTTAATTATCAAGTTTAAATTGGATCAGATCAAGTTCCTGCAGGCTTTGATTCATATTAACACCAATATGGTTTCATCTCGTCCTAATGCTTTTTTATAATGTTCTGTTGACACATGTTAGTACAATACAAACACAATTTTATAACTTTATATAACATAAAATACGTTACAAAAATGTGAAATCTAACATTTACAAGTATTATTCATTCATTTTTTTAAAATATTATTATCAAGTTTAAATTGGATCAGATCAAATTCCTGCAGGCTTTGATTCATATTAACACCAATATGGTTTCATCTCGTCCTAATGCTTTTTTATAATGTTCTGTTGACACATGTTAGTACAATACAAACACAATTTTATAACTTTATATAACATAAAATACGTTACAAAAATGTGAAATCTAACATTTACAAGTATTATTCATTCATTTTTTTAAAATATTATTATCAAGTTTAAATTGGATCAGATCAAATTCCTGCAGGCTTTGATTCATATTAACACCAATATGGTTTCATCTCGTCCTAATGCTTTTTTATAATGTTCTGTTGACACATGTTAGTACAATACAAACACAATTTTATAACTTTATATAACATAAAATACGTTACAAAAATGTGAAATCTAACATTTACAAGTATTATTCATTCATTTTTTTAAAATATTATTATCAAGTTTAAATTGGATCAGATCAAATTCCTGCAGGTTTTGATTCATACAAACACCAAAATGGTATCGTCACGTCCTGATGCTTTTATAAATATTCTTTGGACACATGTTAGTACAATACAAACAATTTTTTATAACTTTATATAACATAAAATACGTTACAAAAATGTGAAACGTAACATTTACAAGTAGTATTAATTCATTTTTTTAAATATAATTATCAAGTTTAAGCTGATCATATGAACTGTAATTTAAATCATACAAGCCTGCTAATGACTTCCATATATTATAATAAGAATGACGATACATATAGGTACACTCGCAAAATATGGAATGTTTTTTTAAGGAAAATTTTACACAAAATAAACTTCTGTTTCAAGCAATTTTGAACTCTTAAGAAACATAATCTTATACTGTAATAAAACACTATGTGTACTTAATCCATTCTGTACATTTTCGTTGTTACAAGAAGTAGTTGGATAGTGTACGTGTCATCATTACTGCCATTCTCTCCATCAGAGCTTTCTCTATGTTCCGTATCAAAACTCTTACTCGATTTTTGCAGACGGGTGAGCATTTTAGTGCATTTAACAAACAATGACGTGTTGGTATTTTTCATTATCTAGCGTACTTGCAGGAGACATGAATTCTATAACAACCTGTGTAGCAGAATATCACTTCATCCATTTAGCTTCCAACTAACCATCTTCCATAAACCATCCGTGTATTTTGGAGTTGAATTTCAGTTAAGTTTATTGGGCTTCTTCGCCAGATGTCTGATAATTATCTCGCAATGAGTGGGGATATAAACTGCCTTCACAGGGTGGAAGTTTTTCCTGATTCAACACCAAGATATCAAACCCGAAACATCTTGATGCACAAGCTATTCACTTTAGTATTAGTAGCCTTTGCAGCATATATCCTACATTTGAAGTCTTGGAGAGATGCAATCAGCTCGCAAAGTAGTACACTCCATTTTTCTCCTAACTTTAACATAGTTGATTGGAATACACTGATTTTCATAACAAATCTAATTGCAGACACCTTTCCGTGATTATTGAAGGCAAACACTGGGTCACATCTGGTAAATGCTTGAAAAACTTCCATTATCACTAAGAGAGTTTCCATATATCTCTGTATCGCTGTCTATTCTTGGTCCTACATCTGATATATATATATATATATATATATATATATATATATATATATATATATGCTCGATCTCCCTGTAAAGTGCCAGACAAAGCATAAACACATCATCTGATTCAATGGCAATAGAGTTAAAGTGTTGACTGGCATGTAGCAGCATTTAGCAGGGTGCGAGTTTCAGTTTTTCGTGTGAAGATGCTGGCTCTTCCATATGACAAACAGTATCATGCGTCAGTTTATAGCATTTGTTTTCTGATGTTGCAAACATCTCTTTGTCACCTAGAATGGCAAGGTAATACGGGACCTTCCAAGTATCAACAAGAAAATTGGTTAATGCTGCCTTGCTTTCTGGAAAACCTTAGAGGCATATCTATTGCTGAATTGGTTGTCCTCTATTGATATTACTGATCCACAATCCACTACCCGAGCTTCTATTATCCATCTTATACCACGATAATTCTAAAACTATTCTTGCATTGCAGTATCAAATGTGTTTTTGGACAGATCTCCAAACGTTAGGTTCTCAACACTTACTTTGTTGACAATCATCATAGCATCACTAACACATACTGGTCTATGTTGGACATGTTCCTTGCAAGTGCAGATTTATTTGTTTTCTTGAGGATACCATGACAGTTAGCCAATGCCAAAGTTAATGGTCCTGGTGGATTTTGAAGTACTTCCTTCACAACCAAATGTCAACTAGATGCTACCAAAACCATGTATTTGAATAACTGGTTATCAACCTCGAGAATGCATTCTTTAAGAAAAAATTTAATTTGTTTTCTGAACGCTACCGAATAAATTTAGGTGTTTCCTTCGCAATATGTTGTAAAACTAATCATATGGATTTTCTTTCAAAAGATTGTATTCTTAATCTGTTTAAGTATATATAAAGCATTCTCTTCCCTTTCCTTATCACTTAAAAGATCATTACAATGGCAGTAGATATTGCTGTAGCTGTTGATAAAAGAGCACAACATTTATTCTCAAGTATATTTCTTGGTCTAAGTTGTCATCCTTTGAATGATCTGTGCTTCAAGATCAACATGGATAAGTCTAAAATTAGCTTGTAGGATCGCTTTTCGTCCATACATCTGTCTGTCTGTCCGCATGTTCGAATGGGTATTTAAATGCCTATGGTTTAGGTAGGATAAGGTATTTTTGACAGTTGAAAAAACAGATGAAAAAAAAATGCAACTGTTTCTAATCAATTAAAAGATGTTTTTATATGGCTAAGGATCACTTAAATACCTATTAGTATGAATGTCTGTCAACAATTTCTATAAATCACTCCTCAGATACTGCTCGATAGGTTTTCACCAACTTTTAAGTGAAGTATCTTACTCGAAGTTTGTTCAAATCAAGACCCTGGTACCAAGACGGGACCCGTCCCAGAGGCTTTTCAGTTATTTTCCTATTCAAAATTTCAACAACATTCTTCTTGGAAAATGCAATACTGGCTTTGATTTTTGCAATTAGTATCTTTCGGGTTTATTTATGACATGATCATAGGCACTGGCCACCAGAATTCTTAATTTAATAAAGTTTCAATAACCGACCAGCCAAATTCGTTTTTATTCAGTAAAGATGAATAGGGATTTCAAGTTTATTCAAATGAAAGGGTTAGGGCTCATTAGGGCCCCAGAAAAGGGAATTATTTTGATCATCTTAAGAGCTGGATCATTGTTTAATCATAACAATTGGGACGTCTGTGCCCTTTAACCCTTATCCTTCTATGGACGTTTGGTTTTATTAGAATATACACACATTTTTTTAAATTATATCTTATTCATCTTGAGAAATCTATTGTTTAGTAATAACAGTTGGAACTGGGTCCTTTAACAGTGATCTTATGATCTCCATTAAGTTTCAGCAGGGGTCTAAAAAGGGATGGAATTGTGGATTTTCAAAAGTATCATCTTCAGATCTTGAGCATTGTTAAGTCATAATAGTTCAGACTGGGTCCTTTAAAGATGAATAAATATCAATAAGGGACCAGCAGGGGTAGAAGAGAAGGGATTAATGTTGTATGGTGTTAAGTGTCCCTTTCAAAATTGTTTCAGTCATATCGAGTCTACTTGAATCAGACAATATTCTTAGCGTTGTCACACTGAAATATCATGTCACAGACATATGGTATGATACCCACTCAGACACATGATACTGACAACAGGTCGACCAGACTTATTCTCTAAGTGATGAGCACCAAGTGAGGAAGATTCTAGTACCATTTTAAATCTTGGTGTGACCCGACCGGGATCGATCCCATGACCTTGACCTACCACATGCGAGGTAGAAGCTCTATCACTAGACTATCACTTCGATTAAAAAAAATGAAAATGTGAATTTTCAAAAAGCTTTAACTCAAGAACGTATGTCAAATGTTTTCATATTTCTTATAGAATATCCCTATGATAGAGTTTTTATTCTAATAAATGGACTGGGGTCTACCGAGGCCTTGTATTAAAAACACTTCTATGGTAAATATGAGAATGCTATAGGTAAATATAGCTTTTTTAAATCTTCTGCAAGTGATATGTTGTTTGTCAATTGGTTGATAGTCCTTTATCAAGATTGTTCAAATCGGGTTGCTGGGGTGAAATTAAGGGCTTCCACAGAGGCTAACTTTTACAAAGTGTTAATAAGCACAATGTATGGAGTTTGAATAGTTTACATATAGTATTGTCTGGTAGACCTGTATAAAATTTGATCAATCTGGACCCCTTTTGTCAAATTTAAGGCCTCCACAGGGGTCAATCCTTTACTCAGGTGATCGACTTACATGGGCTTCTTGTTTAAAACAAATGTATAAATATTTCAAGTTTGTATTTCATCAATTTTTAGTGTTCATGAATTAATTTCGTTAGAAATAAATGTTAAACATGATTAACCAATAAATGTATATAAATTATGACTAATTGTCAAATTGTGTAAATATTGTGCGATTAACCCCACCCACTTTGATTTGCTGTAATTCACATAAAAAGAGTTTAACACTTAATTTTGATAAAATCTATACTTCCTTTTTAACCTTATATCATATCTGATTAAAATATTAGGACATATACCATCTAACATAAAAAACATAAAAATTTTACAGTTTTAATGCAAAAATGTGTTCTTGGTGTTGGTGCTTTTAGTTTTTATTAACAAAATCCATTTTTTCCCAACAGAGTGTGTTTTAATGAAGAGCATTACAATTTGCATACATCAATGTGATAAGTAACTTAAAACACATACATTTATGCAGTTTAAATTTGAAAATCGGGTGTATATTATAGATAATGACATTTTTTAAGAAATTAGCGGCCATTTTGAAATTGCTCATTTTCAAACATTAAGTTGTGCCCGAGATATGGCCTCCCAGAATTTTTTTTGTGTAGATATATATATCTTTCAAAAAATCATAGGGGGAATTTGCCAGAAAAATGGTACCAATTTTTTGTTTAGCTCACGGCCTATTTCTTTGTAATGCGTGTTTAACACAAAATATATGAGGAAACTGACATTCCGAGGCACATACTGAAATAATGTACCAGAAGTTACAACTGTTTATTTTTCCACATATTGCCTATTCAAACAATATACTTTAAATATAATTTTTACTCTGTTTTCGTAGGGAGCCAAACGTCATGGAAATAATGTTGACGTTATAACTCTGACGTAACGGCTATCTTTTTTAAAGATGTTTTCGTTGGCGTAAGAATAGAAATAGGTAGGTTATGGTTACGAGTCAGTGGATAAAGATCTGATTGGCACAAACGAGGTCTTTGACCTCGACTAAAACACAGACAAATTCAGTATAAAATCGATAAATGCAACATACTTTCGTTCAAAACCGAGCATGTTAACACCTTTATCTATTCCAGCTGTTTTTCCGTCGACACACAGCTTGTACTTGCTTTTATCATCAACATTTGAAAGGGATCCTAGTATTGGAGACATAAGACCTGTTGGAATTCGTTTAGGTATTTTTAAATCACACATTTCAAAGCTACTTATGATATGCAAGCTGGGAACTGCAAAGTTGATGATTGAATTTTGTGGCTTTAATTGTCGTCGTTGGTCACCATTATCGACATTACCAATATTCTTTGGACCACCTATAAAGTAAAAAAACTTGTCATGGAATAGTTCATAACCCGTTTTCCAAAATCGTTTCGACTCATTCGATTAAGACATTCCAGATGTGTTAGAAAGCCCACAAAACTTAATTGTTTCTAAGAAAAGTATCAGTGATATTTTGTCCGCTGGAAATCTTCCATTATCAAGCAAATTGACAAATAGATTGATACATTCTTTTAAGCCATACTTTTCAAGAGTGGTTTACATGTAGATATTTTATTCACTATTCAGTGGTTTACAACCTAAATCAGAATTTATATTATGATCCATATGATGTGTGTTTTCCAGTTCACGTTCATCTATTGTCTGGGTAGAAGCATTGGATAAATAGGTGATTTCTTCTAAACCGGTACTATTACAGGAACCCTAATCAAAATGTACATGTTTTTTTCTTAGGCGTTTTAGAGCAAGGCGTTGAACTTAGATCTTTCCTCTCTCTAGTTTACAGGAGTTTGAAATGTTCGTGTTTTTACTTTTTTGTGGTGTAGATCTTATCTGTAGATTTTTTTTCTTTTTCTTTTTTGATTGGCCAATTGAAAGTAAAAATGTTGTTCTCATTTTTCATCTGAAAATATCAAAACAAGAGTGAGATAATTAAATAATCAAGTATGATGAACAGAAAATGATAAAAGTAAGGACACCATATAGATGTTGTTTCTCATTCAAACAATAAGTATATTAAAACAGTCAAATGAAGGACAGTAGCCCATGATCATTTCAACACACCTCAATGAATCCGTTAAAGAATTGGCTGTTTAAGTATGGTTACTGCGTGATGGCGTACATAAAGAGGATAAATGTTAAAAGTACACAAGTTTAGGAATAAAAAGACAAACTTCCACGTGTTGTGTGCACGGTCTCCTGACAACTGTTAGTTGTTGTGTTTGTAAAATCAAATGTAGTTTAAATCCATTATGTTTGTTTTTTACAGTTGACCATCAGAGCTTCTAGTCGACTATGAAGTGTTTCTGCTACTGCCCGCATCCTGATTATGAGATTCCTATTTTCGTAAACACACCTTAAATATATTGCGCGGTTAAATGAGACCATTCTAACTGCTATGACTGCGTTTGACCAGGACGGAAAGGGGTTAGACGGAAAGGGTTTACACGTCACGCTATTTGCATGCTCAATATCATTTTCAAAGGCTCTATAATGAATGGCATATTAGTATAATGTGTCCGTTTGTCAACTGTTGACAATTGCCATGTACTTCATTTTTAGGAAACACCAATGTTTATGTCCGACAACATGGCAGTTTCAAATGGCATTCGTTTTATCTGATACTCAGGTTTTATCCCATATAATGATAGCATGTAAACACGCTTACATCCGTAGGAGCGATACATAATGTTATTAACAAGAAGAATGAACTCCGTCTTTAGTAATTAAAGTTTTTAAAAATAATAAAAATCAGAAAATGCAAATAAAATAAGTATATAGAGAGAATAGAGATCTTAACAAACTTTAACATACGCAGACCTGACGACAACGGCAGTGTTTCATGTTAAACTTATTGTTATGACACATTGCACCGACTTACGTAGCGTACTTTACACGAGGCACTTACTTATGCTACGTACTATGCACATTTTGGCGTTTAGCTCCCTTATAACTTCAACTTGTACTTTTTTACAGAAATAATTTGGTATATTGGTGAATAAAACAAATATTAAACACGAAAAGTAGTCCCAGAAATGCTTCTGAAATAATAAATTGAGCTGTAAAAGACGTGTTTTCAATCTGAAAGTGGTTCAAACCGTCACAATTCTCGAATGTTTGCGGAAACGGCCATGTACCCATTCAAAAACACATGCCCGCTTGAAACTTTAATACAATGCCGCTCTTATCGGCTATATCATTGATTTGTAAACGAAAAATTAATATGAAAATAATGGGGTTTTCTAATCCACTGCCCAACCACTTGTATAAAAACAACAAGAAATACCTTTTTTTGTGTATAGTCGGCACCGAACATGCGAAGTAGTAGCCGTTTATGTAACATATACATTGGACGGGGTGCACTTGGACTTCTTAAATGTGTCTTTTATCATTAATCGACAATATATAACTGATGTAATCTATATATATTGCGCGTTGTGTCTAAGATGACCGTGAATGTGGTGCACAATAGGACGACTTTCAGCCATTTACCGGAGTTATGCCCCTGTCCGGTCTGCATACACACTCGGCTACACTGCCAGGTCCGGTCTGCATACACACTCGGCTTTACTGCCAGGCTATTTTACTGCCAGAGTATTTTAATTGCGCAGTTGCATGATGTAAATATTCATTCTGCAGTGTAAGAATTTTGATTTGTGTTCCTGAAATGAACAATAGTGGAAGTAATGATAATTGAAAACGATATTTTGTGTGAGTAGTCCAATGCGAGCGTTCACAAAAAATCAATCGGTTACCTTTCCTTCTTTATATATATAATTCCTTATGTTATATAAAGTTCATAGATATAAAAATTGACTTTTGATTGTGAGTAAAAGTCGAATTTGTCACGTACCTCCTAAAGGTAACATTACCACGTTTTTAGCCAGACTAGGATGTTTGAATATTTATTGTCATTTTATGTCATCGATGGATAACAGACGATCAGTTTACCCCTCTTTCCTGAGAACCAATAAGGTAACCGATAATTTTCCCTTTTGAATCGGCGATGAGAGACGAATGACAATGAGGCGCAATTTCGTATATATCAATCATCACAGAGAGTGTGACCGGGCGGGGATTCAAACTAACAACCCTCAACTGATACTGGTCAAACGCCTTACTGCCTGAGTGTTCATTCCTGGAGAGTCTGCACGACAGAGCTTCGTACGGAGGAATTCAACAAAGTTTTAACATTATTTTTCTCCCATATCTGTGTGTCTACATGGTATTTTTTGCAATAACGTTATATCAACTAATTCGAAATGAAGTGAACTATTACGTGTTCCAACTTTGAGACGCAAGTGAGTGTCCGTCAAATATCCCAACAACCATGATGAACCCACGTGACTAAATGGTATGGAGTGGTGTAAACAAATGGAGGGGGGTGGGGGGGGGGGGGGACTTCATGCAGCGTTTTCTTAATATTTCACGAAACAAAAAGCAAACGCCATACGAACCATCGCTGCTATCAAATGGCCATGCTAACTTCGTTTTTTTAAAAAAAAATATGGAACGGCGTATTTTTTTTAATTGTACATATGTTTTGCAGGAGTCACTGGGACCCTGTAGTTTGAAGGAGAGTGAATACATTTAAAGTGTAGCCGGTCTTATGGTTTTGACAATTATTACAAATGTCAATATCATAATTATAAATAGTTTAAGATGCCTCCCTACTCCGACTCGTCGCATCTACTGCAGGAAGAATACACGGAATATAAGAATATTGTGCTTGTTTCTCTCTCTCTCTCTCTCTCTCTCTCTCTCTCTCTCTCTCTCTCTCTCTGTCTGTGTTTCTCTATCTAGATTTTAGATTTAAAATGCTGCAGGTAAATAGCCAGCGGAGTAAATAACAATTTCAATTTCAAAAGATGTTATCATACAATAATTATCAACTACTTTTACTTTTGATAATACCAGGCTATGCAAAGGTAACGCCATGATGTTTAACACACACCTGCGGGTATTTAGCCAGGTAATACTGTCAAACCTATATAAGTGGTCGACTCTATTAAGCAGCCATTTGTCTTAAGCAGCCACATTCGCTATTTTAGTTTTTAATGCGTTTTTTGGTCTTCGTTCGTCCGTCTTTGCCTTTTGACATAAGTAAACAATTGTTTCAAAAGTCATCTTCTCTGAATCTGCTCATCCAATTTAAATCAATAAACACAACATGAATAATCCTTGGATAGTCGTCTACCAAAATAGCTAAAAAGAACTCGATCCATACGGAACTCCGGTTGTCATGACAACGTGAATTTGAGAAAATCAATTTAAAACTATTTTCCTTTAAAACCGGTGGTCAGATTCAGAATCATTAAGGACAAATTATCAGTATATACTCCTCTACCAAAATTGTGAAAATGAACTTGATTCGTTTAAAAATATGGCCGCCAGAGAACATAGCAATAGGTGAGCGATGAAAGAATCATTGTCCTCTTGTTTGAGACTTACAAAGTAGGTAAAACACCTATATATAGTATAATAAAGGTTTTGCATTAAAATCATGAACACTATATATAGTTTACACGGTCACATCTGTAACTACTATGTTACAAGGCGTGTTTTAAATCACTGCCTGCATTCTCAAGGTTGAGACAATTTTCTCATTTCCGCGTGCTTAACGTGCTTACATCCGTTGACATTGTAAGGCCGCACTGGAATGTCATTGCCAGTGTGTTTGTGATAAATATTAGGTTGTGCTTTAAAAATTAATAGGATTCTTAGTAAATGTGACTATTTCGGATAATATTTTTGTTAATTAGTTGACCGAAAACTATTGTTAATATGGCGAGCAAATATTTAATATTTTCGAGTATTTTGAACGTGTTTAGGTCATGAGTTCGCGAAGCTTTATGATATTGGACCGAAGGTTATAGTATAGTGGAATATATCTAAACCTCTCAGTAAGAAAAAAACGGACGTCGTTTAGGACATAATGTAGCTCTTCGCCGGTATCGCGTGATACGATAAAAATCTGCCCATTTCCACTGGTAATTTATATTGTTAGACTAGTGGTACGGAAATGGAATAGTTCCAGTCGCAGATTAATTGGTAGAATTTTCAAATATGGTTCTAGTTCTAATTTCGGACGTAATATTACTGTAGTTCTTTAGTTTAAGTGTTAAGCTGACCATACCAATATTGGCGAACATAATCTAAGAGGTTTTGTTTCATCAGTTTATTTGTATTTTTAAGATGAATCAGGGGCGTAGCCAGCTTAAGTTGGATGTGTAGGCACGGGTTGTGTGGTGGGTCTGGGGGTATGCTCCTTCATACAGTTTTTGATATTTGAACTTGAAATGGTGGCTTCTGATGCACTTCAAGACATTTTTACAGCTATTACTCATGGTTCATATGATGATAAGAGGCCAAATGATAATTCACCAGCACTACGGCACATTTCACCAAGGACCATATAAAGAGATATTTTGTTACGCCTAGACCATATAGAGACATTTTGTTACGCCTAGACCATATAAAGAGATATTTTGTTACGCCTAGACCATATAGAGACATTTTGTTACGCCTAGACCATATCAAGAGACATTTTGTTACGCCTAGACCATATAAAGAGATATTATGTTATGCCTAGTCCATATAAAGAGATATTTTGTTACGCCTAGACCATATAAAGAGACATTTTGTTACGCCTAGACCATATAAAGAGATATTTTGTTACGCCTAGACCATATAAAGAGACATTTTGTTACGCCTAGACCATATAAAGACATTTTGTTACGCCTAGACCATATAAAGACATTTTGTTATACCTAGACCATATAAAGAGACATTTTGTTACACTTAGACCATGTAAAGAGATATTTAAACAGAGTCTTTAAAGGGTACCGCACGTCAGAATATAAATGGCTATTTATTGTTAAATAGACATGTAAATAACACAAAAATCAACAAATTTTAATTGTACGAAACTTATCAAATGAGAAAAATGACATTAAATATCATGATTTCCAGCGTTTCCTAAATGCTATGGGCGCCGCCATTTTGTAGCTCTTTTGTGATGGAGGTATTCGGTGACGTCATAACTGCACTTCCGTTCTAGTTATCGTGCAAATTGTATTGTGTCGTTAGTGACTGCTCTCTACTGATACTCTTTTGTATATACACTAATTCACGTAAACAATTGATAGATAGATAAACAGTACATTAGTGAACATCGAAGGAAGACAATTAAACGCGAAAACTATTCTGAATTGAAGGACTTAACCATAAATATTGTTTTCTTCAGCGGAATAAGTGAGTGGAGTAATGCGATATGTTTTGTGGGCAGCGTTGTTTTTAGTTTTCCTAATATGTGATTTCACATTGCCTCAGTGTCAAGCTTCTGGTGACATCACGCGCAAAACACCTTTATACTTTGGGGTAGGACTTAAGATTGTAGAATGAAGCGTTCCAATGCCTTGGCGTACTACTACCCAAGGATACAATTTCTGATGATTTCAGTACGAAGATGACCATATGCGACATACATATAAACTTAGTGTATATTATCCAGTGGGAAGCTCTTAAAAATGTGCTAATAACATATAGCTCAGCTGATTTCTAAAATTTAATTTGTAATTTTATATACTCTTCCAAAATATTGCGAAATTGATATAGCAAACTTTCACAATATTATAATTGCAGTCTGTTTGAACAGGTGTGATAATCCAATTAACAATAAAAACAAGAGTTTAATGCCAAAACATAAGGTGTGAAAACGACATGGTATCTAAAAATTATTATTAAAATACAAATTAAGGCCATTTAATTGTGACAGGCCCGATTAGCTCAGTCAGTTACGTGTCTAACTATCAATCCTGGTGTTTCGAGTTCGAATCCCAACCCGGCGACAGTCTCTGTGATGACTGACATACAACATTGTGTCTTAAAATCATTTGTCTCTCACGGCTGATTCGAGTGGTAAAATTATCAGTTACTTGCGGTTGTTGGGTGTGCTCGAGTACTGGTTAACCTTTGCAGGAAACAGTGGTTAGGTTAACTGAACATCTGAACAGTAAACCCTCGATGACAAAAAATGATGCTAAATATTCAGTCAACCATTAATTGTTCATAAACTCATTTTATTAATTTTATAATCAATAGGCAATTTAGTTTATTGATATATGGCTTTTTCACAGTCAACTAGGTCATTATTCTTGAATAGACATTTGAACTACCTCAACTTCGCAATGAAAAAAGATAAAGTAAAACCTTTGTTCCTTTATTTATTCATTAATACATGAAAAGTTTTTTTTACTGTTAAAATAGTGTTCTGGTATACAATTTATGAAAAATATTCATAAAATCATATAACTTAGTTTTTTTACTTGTAAGTTTGCATTAATATTGAAACCCTAATTAACTGAAAATGTTTAAATTAGTAATAAGGCATAATACTGTGTGATATAACATCCTGTCATAAACCCTGGGGTCATTAAACCTGGGGTGATCACGCTTATTAGGGTACAATATGCACAATGTGGCAGGGTATTTCTCATTACCACATGGTGTGAATGTGGTGTTGGTGAATTATGAAAGCTCAGCAGGGTGCCAGTAGCTGGACAGTAACATACACTTTGTGCAATATGCCTGTAGACATTATATTCCATATGACACTCCCTATAAGGAGACACATTCATATATGTTCAGAGAACTGGTAGAATAGATAATCATCATATATCAAATTGGGTAGTAACACCATTTGAATAACCAAAAGACAGTGCCAGTTATGTAAAACAACACAAAAAAACCCAACTCATTCATGCTTCATCTAAATTTACTAAAAAGGATATGAAATCAAAATTTTATCAGCCATTTCTCAGTACGCAACAATGGCCGCACCAGCTAAACACGATAAGAAAAGAGATATTATATTATTTCTTATTCTCTCTTAGACAGGTAAATATATGTAACAAAACATTTTCCCTTAATTCCATTCTTGGTCTAATTAGTGTTTTTTTTGATAATGTATTGACTGAGTAGCAAACAGTATAAACCCTGATAGTACAGCATGAATGTGCAGGCTCGTCTGGATCTACATCAACACTGACGGCAATAATTACTTTTTTTTATCAAGCTAAGGGTAATTTTACTATTTTGAAAAATTCAATCATCAATGTCAGGCTACATGATAAGATGTCAGAGTTGTGATTGATGGGTTTCGGGTTTGATCTCTGGTTCATGATCGGTGTGACTGTTTAACAGTTATCATCTTTTTGGGTGAAAACTTCATAAGACATTGCTGTGACATCTCTGTATTATTTCTGTGATACATTCTAAATCTTCTGAATTTCCAATAGTGTGAAACTGCATCTGCAGCACGTATTTTCGTCAGACGAAAGCATCATTTACACTGTTTTTGCAGCTGCAAAAATCTTTCACGTGTGTGAACAACTGTGCCGTCTCACTATTTCTCTCGTCTTCTAATTCATTTAACTCTGCTTCTGAAAATTCTGGTTCAAAGTTGTAGGCAAAAAGTCCTTCTCCGTTACTAAAATCCATTTTATTAGTCTTGCGAGTACTTTTGCCGGTGACTATAATTGCACGTTTCTACATCTGCTGTAGCGTATAAATCAATTATGTTTTAAACCGGAAGTGCAGTTATGACGTCACGCAGGTATCCAATATGGCGACTTCCACCATAAAGTCGATGTGCGAAAATGACCGTTACAAAACGAGCTGATATATCTTTATGGACTCGAATTTATGCATAATAATACTATTAATAGAAAGCTGAACTCATAGCTATTCATATTATCCTGTTTTATACACAGGGTTGCGTTCCCCTTTAAGTTATTCAGGTCCTATCATTTGGAATAATCTTCCAAAATCACCCGAAACAATTAGATTCTCTTAAAATAATTTGTTTTATCAAGATCAACTTATAAATGAGCACGAACTTATCTATTGTGAGTGCTGGCATATGTGTGTAAGTGTGTGTATGTATATGTTTATGTTTGTGTGTTTGTGAGTGCTGGCATATGTGTGTAAGTGTGTGCATGTATGTGTTTATGTTTGTGTGCTTGTGAGTGCTGGCATATGTGTGTTAGTGTGTGCATGTATGTGTTTATGTTTGTGTGCTTGTGAGTGCTGGCATGTGTGTTAGTGTGTGCATGTATGTGTTTATGTTTGTGTGCTTGTGAGTGCTGGCATATGTGTGTGTGTGTGTGTGTGTGTGATCGTGTGCGTGTGCGTGTATGTGTGTGTGTTTGTGTGTGTGTAAGTGCTGGAATATGTGTGTTAGTGTGTGCATGTGTGTGTTTATGTTTGTGTGTTTGTGAGTGCTGGCATATATGTGTGAGTGTGTGCATGCATGTGTGTAAGTTTGCTTAGATGTTGATTTCAATATATCTCTTTCTACTGATTTATGTATGTGTAACTTTATAATAGTTTTTTGCATTTGATATTTTACATATTAAATTGTTTGTATATTAATACATGTGTTGTAAATAATAGAGGGCCTTATGAAAGATTAGTTTGTAACTAAATATGTAACCCTCTGTAGATCAAGACTATTATCATTGTTTTTATTTTATTATCGTATCTCGCTATTGCACAATTTCATTATACAAGTTAAGTAAAGATTGTTGCAGCTGTGTATATTTCGGCTATTTTGCATGGAAAGGATAAGATAAACGTGTTTTATCGAAGCAACGTACACACATTCATAACAATTTCCTATTCGTGAATTAAATCACAGCCTTGCTGTCTATTTCCTGATCACTAAGTAGTAATCTGCATAGGCGTAGGAGCAGCATATACTTCCTCATACATCCTCATAAACTCTCTCCTCAGGCTGCACCCCCCCCCCCACACACACACCCTCCCCCCCCCGCCCCCTGCCCCCCCCCCCCCCCCCCCTTAATAATTGAAACTCTTCTACTCCCATGACCTGCATTAGTAGCAAATCTACGTTTCGACCAGGAAATAAAATGATCCTTGGGTCTAACGTTTAAACTATTCTGAGTTTCAAGTGATCCTGTCTGTTTTTATGTTCCCGCCATTAGACAAATGATGAAGAATAAAATTATCACTGTACGTCCGCTCGTCCATGTATCGTCCGTTCGTCCGTGTGTCGACCGTCTGAGGAAACAATTGGTTTCATCAACATATTTTAAAGGGGACTATGTATTTAGTTAATATATCATTTGTAGCTGTTTAATGAGTTCTGCCATTTTGTACATATTTTTTAGGGTAAATACTGGTTTCCGATCAATCGCGGGAGCATTCGTTTCGACATACACATTTCAAGTTGTCTCTGTGTTTTTTCTACAAGCTGGAAATTGAATGTGTTAGACAGTAAAGCACTTTGGTATTTTACATTTCATAATATAAAAGGCTCAACCTTGCCCAGAATATGTAAACTTTGTTTCGTGTATTCGTAGAATAAAAGGGGCTATTGTAACCGCCCCGGCTTCGGCGTTGGTTTTTCAGGTTGAAGTTTTTTTATCAGGTAAGATATCTATGCCACTAATTTGATATGAATAAAACTTCGCATGTGTGTTCGGCATCATCATAGGAACTCATAGACATAAGAACCATGACTATGGTTGCATTTTGGCATAGTTATGGTCCTTTTTTTAATTAATTTTTCAGGTTAAAGTTTTATTATCAGGTAAAATATCTATGCAGCCACTGGTTCAATATGAATGAAACTTCACATGTGTGTTCAGCATCATCAATGGAACTCATAGACTGAGTTTTAATTGTCTTCTGTTTGGTACTTATTTCCTTAAAAAAATATTTTACAACAGCATCGAAATATTCGAGCGCGCTGTCTCTCCGACAGCTCTTGTTAAAGTTTCAAATGTATTTCTTAGAGCGGCCGGAATGCATTTCCCTAGATTTATTTTATGAGTTTTATGTTTATGCATATATGTGTTCATTGTTTATAAAAACGTGCAGCGCTATTTCATTCATTTTAATAGTTTACGTTCTTGTATACATGCAATCGATATCGTATTTACTACGCGATTTTTATGTACGTCTGGCTTTATTACACCGAGGCCCGAAACAGTATTACAAAAGTGGATTTTCGATGAATTCTTAAACTCTTTGCTCCTACCTCAAATATTGATCTTTGTATTTGGTATAATTGTGTATTACGAAACTTTCAAAATAGTGTTTTTTTTTATTGGGAAACGCATTCTGTAATTTAGTTTTGGAAAAGAGGAAAAATATATATAATCTGAACATGTGTACATTTCGTAATTATATCACATCTGAAATGGGGAACATAGCGTCAATGGCGGATCTACTCTTTAAAAAAACGGCGAACGACCCCCACTTTAACTCTCATATTTAATTAAAATCTACTATATATCTACTGAAAAACATGTGTGCTGTTCAGATTTTGTGTTGCATCCACTAAGTCCGTCCCCTGTAAGCTGAAATCCTACATACACTCTAGCCTGATTAAATAAGGCGTGAATGGACAGCTTTTTTTTATTATTTTGATATCTGATCTGCTGTCCATAACGGGAGACGCAAAATAAAAATCTTTAAAAGGCTCCAAAGAGACATGCAGTATGTCGCACTAGGATACACTCCTGCGCTACATGTATTTACGCGACAGTCAAAGGACGAAAATCGGTCCACTTTTCGCCCCCCCCCCCCCCCCCTCCACACACACACACACACACACACGCACGCACACACCCACACAATAACGCTCCTACGTCCCTGATTTATTGGTGGTGCCACTCCGTCCACTCTACGTCAAAGTCTGGGATCTGCCACTGGTTTATCACTTATTGCAATGAAGTGTGTGGAGGATTTAAGTTCTTGACCTTTAACGATCGACACCGAAAATTAATTTACGGATAACAATTAACATCTGGAACTGGACAAAATGTACTGTAATGTGTCGACGCACGACAAAGTCACGTGTGCTGTATTTACCTGTAGGCTATCTGTTACTTAGCAATGTGTAATCCCCGTGAGTACGATTAACCAGAGCTTATAAATACAAGCGACTCACCTCGTTCTGTCTCCACTCGTCACGCGTCTGGATACAAGTTAAGTTATTCTACAGATTTCTCTGGCTCGTTAATTTAACTTCAAACAATTTTCATATTTTCTAAGTGATTTCGTGTGTGTATTAGTGCATATTAATCATGGCTTTTCGTAGCGTCGTCAGTTGTGTTAGGTCAGTTTTTGGCGTAGTTCAGGAGTTCGTGTCATCAGCAGTAGGAAGGATGCTCAGCTTGGTAAGAAAACATTTTATTATTTATCACATACCATATGTGTATATCCCTTTCAACAGTTTACACGAGTCATGATCAAATGAAATGTATATATGCAGGCGGAAAATCTACCAAAACCTCTGCACTACCAAAACCTCATTACGATGAGAAAAGAAGTGATCATGTGTCATCCAAGAGATTTTTGCTCAGTTCATTGTGTACAATGTGGACAAAATGAAAGCAGACTTCCGAAATCATGTATTAATACCCCAATTCCGTCATTTCGAAATTCAAACATGACAATGGTTTAAAAATGTTTAAAATACATCAATAATGCCATACAAATAAAAAGGACAATTAAAATAAAGCAAAGACATAGACACTACGTCGATGATGTCTCTAAATAAGGTAAATGAATTTTGAAAGAAGAAGAAACAATGATTATTTATAACCACCATTATACACCTTACAGAAGTATTAAACCCAAAAACAAAAACTATAACAACAAAAATTCATAGAATTGTGTATTGCACCTCAACATTATAATTATCTGCCATTTCTTATTATTACTACTACAAGCACAGACCAATGAAAATGAAAAGCAATAGTCCATCCTTAAAAAATGTTTGTTTGTTGTGCTGCTACCCAGTAGTTTTGTGCATGCAAGGCTAATGCTCTACCCTTAGATGTCACTGCAGTATATGTAGAATACTCAATTCCTGAGGGATGAATTACTTGGAAAAAGAAAGAAATTTTGAAAACATTAAAGTCACAAACAGGATACCACAAAAAGTACTAAGAGGATATAAACTGGGACAGGTGTGCATCTATGTGATATTGGCATCTGAAATGATATTATGCATACACCTTTTTATTACATTTGTGACCAGAATAGTCTTTGTTTAATTACAAACACAGTGTCTGTCTGTCTGTCTGTCTGTCTGTCTGTCTGTCTGTCTGTCTGTCTGTCTGTCTGTCTGTCTGTCTGTCTGTCTGTCTGTCTGTCTGTCTGTCTGTCTGTCTGTCTGTCTGTCTGTCTGTCTGTCTGTCTGTCTGTCTGTCTGTCTGTCTGTCTGTCTGTCTGTCTGTCTGTCTGTCTGTCTGTCTGTCTGTCTGTCTGTCTGTCTGTCTGTCTGTCTGTCTGTCTGTCTTGTCTGCCTGCCTGCCTGCCTGCCTGCCTGCCTGTTTGCCCCTGCCTGCCTGCCTGATATTGGCGTCTGAAATGATACACCTTTTTATTACATTTGTGACTAGAATAATCTTTGTCTGTCTGCCTGCCTGCCTGCCTGCCTGCCTGCCTGCCTCTGTCTGTCTGTCTGTCTGTCTGTCTGTCTGTCTGTCTGTCTGCCTGCCTGCCTGCCTGCCTGCCGAAAATCAATGGCTTCCCAATTAAAAACAATTTTCTTTTCCAAGTTGAGGTAAAAAAAAATCCCCAAATGTAAATAACTGGACACAAATTATTATTGTAATATCTTAACAGTGTTACTCTTTATTTTCCTGTTTGCTTTTAAAGCCTTAAAATTTTTTACAATTTCTCAATCATGCCATTTTTTCACAATCTCAAAAAAGGGCTCTGTGTGGGTCAGTACATTTTTTTCATACACACAAATGTGTAGTTAAGTGGCTAGGAATTAGAGTTAGAACAGTTGAAAAACAGTTGAAAAAAACTATGTGGCTGTCTCTAGAAACTGAAAAAAACAGCTTTTATGTGGCTTTTTTTTCTTAAATGTGGGTAAAATTTAGCACACAAAAGCAAAAGCAACTTAAGTATTGATTAGTTAGAACGTCTATCCATCTAAATGACATATGTAACTTGTGGCCTCAACTCTTCCTACAGTTTTCATCTTATTCTAATCAATGTATTGCTATATAATCTATTAATTATTTTTAGCCCGTCTTTTTGAAAGAAAAGCGTACAGCTATTGTCATGACCCTGGTGTTGGTGTCGGGGTCTTTGTTAAAGTTTTATGTTTAGCTGAGCTTTTTCTCTGTTTCTGAACAAACTACTCGTGTTTTGGTGACTAGATACATTCATATTATGTTATAGAAACAATGAAGAGATAAGGGCAAAGGAGTCCCCAATAACAGGATAACAGCAAATTGATTTTGCTGAAAACAGTTAACAGTGATTACAAAATGAAGGAAAGCAGTTAACAATGAATAATAATTATTCTTTCTGAACACCAAACTAGGGAGCCGTCATTATCTCCAATGCAGGAGATGACTTTTTAGGTATTTGAAGATTTTGAATAACATTACCAGCTAAAATTTGTGAAGTAACAAACAGACAATTATCAATTAACATTTAACAGGAAATACCATTTTCACAATAACAGATAACAAAAAATAAATCAAGCTGAAAACAGATAACACTGAATCAGTCAAAAACAGATAACAGTGAATACATTTTTCATAATGACGGATAACAAAGAATAGATTTTGCCAATAACAGCTTAACAGAGAATACCTTTGCCCCCCTCAATGAATATAACCTTAAATTAAAGTTTTTTGTGTAGCTTGGGTTTGATTTTTTTTTTTAAATCAGTTTAATTTTTCAGTAATAATATTGATTGTGTAAACTGATCACCATCAGCTAAATAAGATAACAGTATACTGATCTTGACCTATTTAATGGACTTGGTCAATACCTGCAGTATTACCCAGTTAAAAGTTTTATGAGTCCGAAACTGTTATTTGGTATTTATATGAATTGTACATGTAAATGTATCCAGATTGATAAATAGATCACAGATTGGAAGCAAGATCAGAGCAAGTTAAAACTTGTATGTTAGACTGGTGTAGACATTTCTGTATAACGTCTAACCTGTTCATGATGGTTTCTCAGGATGTGTGTGTGTGGTGGGGGTGGGGGGCACTCTGCATTCAAACCAATTATAGGAGTTGAAACTCTACATTCAAACCAATTATAGGAGTTGAAACTCTACATTCAAACTAATTATAGTATTTGAAACTCTACATTTACTCTTAAGTAAAACCTTGTCTACACATTATAATTATAATGAAAGCCAAGAGGTTCCTAGCCTGGAATTCTAGATAGGAGGGGTTTGAACCCCAGATTGAAAAAAGCGTCAGAAGTCTACATTAGTATCCAGAAAGGAGGGTTATAGCTCTACATTGCATTATGCAAAAGAAATACGGTTCAAAACTACAGTATATGCTCAAAAATAGGGGTCATATTTACTAAACAAGATATAGGGAGTGCCTTCCAGAGGGGAATATCATAAGTGCTCCCTACAGAAGGTTTATAAAAAACAAAATCTGTATACTATTATGATTATTTTTCTTTAATATCATTTTTGTCATGAGACCTTGCTTGACCATTTTTTTAGGTTGATTTTTTTGCCTCATTACTCCAGAATTTATATACTTTTTTCCACCTAAATTCTACCCTGAAAAAAATCTTTAATTACTCTAAGGGGAGATTTTTTTATGAAAGAAACTTACGAAACCTTCAATAAGTTAGGCTTTATTATGTATTACTAGTTTTACTGCATAACCACAGATACATTGAGATGTGAAAGTTTCCTCCTCAGAGGACCTTGACCGTATTCCCCTTAAGAGAAGGGAGAGCCCTGCAAGTTTATATTTGTGGTTCCCAGACACAATGTTATAAGTGGTAAATAACAAAATAGCTGTGGGTTTTGTATTTCAAAACACTAGACAAATTGAATATTACTATAATTATTAGGTATACATATTGCTGAAACTCTGCAATTTTAAAGGTATCAAGGTTCTAGGTTCATTTTATTCCAAACTACTGTTAGCTTTGATGTTATTGTATAATTGAAAGCAAATCTAAAATATTCTCCTTAACTGAACCCAGTTAGCTCAGCTGGTAATGCTTCCAACTATCAATCTAGAATCACAAGTTTGAATCTCTGCCCAGTAACAGTTCCAATGATGATTGGTATATGAAATTGCATCTCATTGTCCCTCGTCTCTTATGCTGATTCAAGTGAGAAAGTTATTAGTTACTTGTGGATATGGGGTGTGCTCAAATACTGGTTAATCTTCCAGGATACGAGGAAAGATTGGTTAGGTTAACTGATAATCTGTTAGCCCTAGCTGGCTTAAAAATGATGCTAAATATTTAAACAAACAATCCAAAACTATGTTATTTTGCATTGATTGTGAATCAAGTTCTGACTGTTTACGGCGAGGTCATACACAAAACCCTTCTAGCCTGGATCTGAAGTTATCAAGCTACTTATTTTCAAATAGACATATCACTTAATGAACAAATGAAGCCTGTCATGTCAACGTTACTCTTTAATGTTCATGTTCATCTAAATATATTGGAGATTCACAAAAAAACTTTAGAACAATTACATTTAGATTGGCCTAGTTACATGTAACTTGAGTTTGAATCCAACCTGACAGACACCTATATGATTGACATACAACATTGCGTCATGTTGTCATTCATCACTCACTGTTGATCCCAGCGGAAAAGTTATTAGTTACTTACAGAGATAGCTAGGTGAATTCGAGTACTGGTTAACTTCCAGGATCCCAGGAAACAGTACTTATCATAAGTTAGCCCTGGATGGCAAAAATATTATGATGTTAAAATGTTCAAACTAACAAAGTTTCATTTCATGATAATATACAGTTTGATATTAGCAAGGGCAGTAGTTGGGAATACTGTGTTGTGTATCATAACGCATCAAAATTTCAGTTAGAGCTGGCCATTGTGGTCAAACATGTGTATATACATGTATATATGGCAGTGCATGCTTTTCAGGTAAATGTGACCTTTACAGGTGTGTTAACCTGTTTAGTTGTATCCATACCAAAGCAAACTTTTGGTGAATGTGAGTTTGGACAATTAAGGGGTGAACAGGGTCAAGTCAATTATTTCTTCACAGATCTACAGATGTGATTGAGAGCATTGAACAGTGTTGAAGCCTTGGAAACTATTCAAATGACAAATAACTTAATATCTACATCCTGCTTTCAATTATTATTGCTTTGTCACCTTTTGATGAGGTCATATTATACTGGATTAGTTAAGCTTTGCCTGTGTTATAACTTCCATGCTCAACTGAAGACTTTATTCTCATCATTTAAAAAATAAAAGTTGCAGAAAATAAATGAAAATAAATGAAAATAAATTTTTATGCCCCCCAAAAAATTTTTTGGGTGGCATATAATAATTGCAGTGTCCGTCTGTCCGTCCGTCCATCCTTCCATCCTTCCGTCCTTCCTTCCTTCCGCCCGGTATTTCGTTTCCGGCCTGTAACTTTGTCATGCAAAGATGGATTTTGTTGATACTTGCAACAAATGATCAACAGAACATGACGACGTGTCGCAAGTAAGACCCACACCCGTACCTCAAAGGTCAAGGTCACAATTTCAGTTTGTTTGACAACACTTTGAGTTTATGTGAGATTTCGTTTCTGGCCTGTAACTTTGTCATGCATAGATGAATTTTAATGATACTTGATACAAATGATCAACATAACATCATGACATGTTGGGGGGCATGTGACACTTAACAGTGTCATTTCTTGTTTATAATAAATTCATTTTTGAAGTATGAAGGATGCTTTTTTTCCTTTTACTATATATATTTTTGTAAGACTTTTATAGTGTTTTTTCCCTGATATTTTCCCTTTAAAGTTATGATGGGCTTAAATTGTTTGTTATCAACTCGACTATTGGAAGAATAGTACAGTTTTTGTACTAGCATCCCACTTGCATTATAATTTTGGTGCAAGTTGTTCATAAGTCTGAATGGCTTGCAGTTATAAGGATCAAACTTTGCATATGTGTACTTGCTTATACTCTGATGCAGCATTTAACATATTGGGCTCCTAACTCTAGCCGGGCCCGATTAGCTCAGTCGGTTATGCGTCTGACTATCAATCCAGGGGTCGTTAGTTCGAATCCCCGCCCGGCAACAGTCTCCGTGATGATTGATATACAACATTGTGTCTCATTATCATTCGTCCCTCACCACTGATTCAAGTGGGAAAGTTATCAGTTACTTGCAGAGATGGGGTGTGCTTGAGTACTGGTTAATCCCAAGAAACAGTGGTTAGGTTAACTGATCGTCTGTTAGCCCTCCATGGCATAAAAATTACGCTAAATATTCAATCAATCCTAACTCGAAAGTCAAGGTAATATTGCTGGGTTGTTAAGGTCATTCATGTCTTAAATCCCGCGATATAAAGTTTTGGTGCTGGCTGCATGTTTACAGTTATGTGAATATAACTTGGCATAAGAGTGTGGGCCCATACAGGGTAAAAAGGTCACATTTTTCTTTAAGCTTTGCGTTAAAGTTTTGGTGTAAGATGTTGACATTGCTTGCAGTTATAAAGATGGAACTTCACATACATGTGCTTGCTTATACTCTGAGGCAGTATGTAACATATCGGGCTCCTAACTTGAAAGTCAAGGTCATGTTACAGGGTTAGTAAGGTCATATATTGTCTTTACACTCTGCATTACAGTTTTGGTGCAGGCTGTGATTTACCTTGCATGTTTACAGTTATGTGAATGGAACTTGGCACAAGGGTGTAAGCT
>CM055895.1:78290640-78408140 GCA_029582155.1 Panopea generosa | reverse complement strand
GCCAGAGATGATGATGATGATGATGATTATGATGATGATAATGATGATAGTTGGAGTTGTGATTAAGGGATAGTAGTATATGTAATGAATATTTCATGCTGATGTTACATGTAGCTGTAGAGGGGAATTAGTATAAGTACTGCAGCCAGAGATGATGATGATGATGATAGTTGGAGTTTTGTATTAGAGATAGTAGATTATGTAATGATTTTATCATGCTGATGTTACATGTAGCTGTAGTATTGAATTATAACTAGTACTGCAGTTAGAGATGATGACATTTTCGGTCAGTCAGTCTTTCGTTCTATCCATCTCTGATTGTATGTCTGCTCTGTGTCTTGTAAACTAATTAAAGAATTTTTATGAAACTTGGAATTGAAATGGATTGAAGCTGATGAAAACATTGCTATTACTGTGAAAAGAAACTCAGAAACATAGGATAAGGGTTCTTCTCAATTGAGCTAAAATGAATAAGTATGTAATTCTATATATAACTGATCACCATCAATTAAAAAAAAAGTTTATATCACTGACCTTGACCTGTTAAATGGATTTGGTTGATACTGTCATTATCCAGTTAAAAGTTTTATGTGTCTAACACTGTTATTGGGTATTTATATGAAATGTTGTACATGTAAATATATCCAGATTGATAAATAGATCACAGATTGGAAATTATATAACTTTGTATCATTGTTTGAATTTGGCAGCTCCATTGTCCCGTATCTACTTGTCTACCTTCTTGTGTCCAATCTAGACACCCCCCACCATGATTTTTTTTGTAAATTTTGTTTTGTATTCAATCATAAACTCTGCCAAATTTCCGCTTTGTTACTGATCCTCACCCCCTCCCTGCCTATTATTTTTTAAATATTGTTTTGTATTAAGTCAAATACTCTGCTTCATTTCAATATATCCCTGGCCGGGTCATACCAAAGATTTTAAAAATGGTACTAGAAGCTTCCTGGCTTGACGTTCAGCATTTAGAGGAGAGTTCTAGTCTGGTCGGCCCGGTGTCAGTATAATGTGACTGGATGGGGTATCATACCATGAGTCTGTGGCATGATACTCCAGTGTGACAACGCTTAGAATACTGTTTCAAGTAGACACCGTCGCAATGACAAAAAAATTGTTGAAAGCGACGCTAAACATCATACAACATCATTTCAATATGTCATCAACCCCAAGGACCATCCCCACCCTCAGTCCATTTTTTTAAAAAAAATTGTTTTGTTTAAAATTAAATATTTTGTCCTTTTCAATTTTGTTACCAACCCCAAGGACCCCACCCTCATGTCATTTGTTTGTCTTTAATCTTATTTTGAATTAGATACCCGCCCTTCTACTATTTTGCTTATATCAAACATTGTTTCATTGATGCAGATGTATCTGACTTTTTTTATTGTACATATAATATACTGTTCTGTAACAAGGCTAGAATAGTCAAGTTAACACTGTTCTTCGACAGCTCTTGTTATACCTATGCATTGCTGGTTCCACCATGTCTGTCTATCTGTCCATCTGTAAACAGTTTTGTCTAGGCTGTAATTTCTTCATTAATATTCACACTTGGCCTTGCAAGAGGATTGAACTCATGACCCTCCAATCCTAAACCTGTCCAATGCTCTGCCACTGACATTCATCGTTTAATTGTTAAACATTTTATTGAAACTTTTCTTTTTCTATTTTCAGGTTACTGGTACCCGTACCATGCCAAGTGAGGATCTACATCCAGTTGCTGATGAGGTACCTCAGGTAGTTGTAGTTAGGGCTCCTGTTGCTGTGGCAGACCCCGCCCCGGTAGGTCCGTGTGTCTCTGTCCGTCGCTGTATCCGTCCGTCCGTTGCTACTGACCATACGGCTGTATGCGTCAGACCCACAGCCTGTGTTGCTGTCCCTCCGACTGCTTCTCCTCCCGCCGTTATCCGTGTCAGGCTTGCCGAGCCTGTTCAGCTTGCTCCAGTTCAGCTTGTTGTTGTTCACCCTCCTCCCGTCCGTGAAGCAGTCCCTGCACCACCGGCACCCCTTAGGCGCTCTACTCGAGCTAGACGACCCCCCCTCAGATACAGCGACACTCCAGTTAGGGTTAGGGTAGTCCCAGCCTCTGTTCTAGAGGTTAGGACTAGGATAGGAAGGGTGTCTCGCCGTCCGGACAGGTTGTCGTATTGATAGTTTTGTAGGGGATTTCTGTGGCTGGGAAGTAGGTTATAATGTATTAATCGTAAGAACTACATTTTTTTTGTAAGTTCATTTTTAATTTGTTGGATGGTTTTCAAGACTGTCCAAGGCATTTTTATTTCCACAGAGGTGTGGGTATGATATATTTCCATATTTATCATACATTTTTTTTCCTGTTTTGTCTATTCACTTAGCCATAGATTTCCCCTATGTATGTATTCTGTTATTTGAATAGAAATCTTGAGTCGCAGATTAAACTGTTATGTAATGGGATCACTTAGGTGGCTGTTTCTTAATTAAGTTGATTTATTTTAAGTTTTTAGTTGCTTAATATTATAAAGGGTTTATCACTTTGTTTTGTATTTGACATACTTAATGTAATTTTATAGAATGTTAGGCTGTATGGGACTTCACTCACTGAAGATTCCCATATTCTATATAGACATCCTGGATTGTGTTTCTTTGCATGTTTCTTTGTAGTCTCAAGGTGTGTTTGCTGTGACAACAACAATTGTCATTTTTATATGTATCATTGTAAAAAGGTATTTAAGACTTTTTGAGCATAAATACTTGTTTCAATAAACAATTTTTTCAAAAGAAATTTGATTTCAACTTTCATTAACAAGTAGATAATAGTTATTTTTTAATTTTAATAATATATGTGTCGGGCCCACAACATTTGTTACTTTCATTAAAAAAAAATTTCAAAACTTTTTTGTGTTTATAATGGAAAAGTTAGCATGTTGACACATATTTTTCATAAGCAAAATAGGCTAAATTGTTTTTATTTCTGTTTTCAACCTTCATCAGAGATAGCCAGTAGCCTGTAGGTAATTATTGTTTATATGGTACATTCATTGCCAAGATTCACGTCACTTTATATTGCCATTGGTAATTTTTACCTTCAGGTACTTTTATGGTGTCAGTATCCATATTTATTGACATCTTTAATATTGATTCAGTGAGTTCTTGTGTTTTATGGAATTGTTTCCATAGACACACATTTTATTATTTGAAATACATGAAGTCGTAAAATAGATTTTTTTCCCATTCCTGCGATCATAGAATAGATTCCTATGATTCTGTCACAGACTTGGAAGAGTTGATTACCAAACAGAGATGTCTGAATGGAGCGATAGATGGACTTTGGTGAAACTGTTGAGGCCCCTTTATCAACAGTTTCATCTCTACGAGTCTATCCAATGAAGATTTCTCTGCATATTATTATCTTCTCTTTTGAGAATGTGGAAGTTTTAAAGTCGCTATTTGATTGATCAAATGGAAAAAATGGACTCCATACTAACTTCTCTGCTCTCTTGGGAAGTTTTACAAAAATAAAGATAAAGTAGGAAAATCAAGCTTAGATTTTAGAGTCCATTGTTTACTTCCCTACTCTCTGGGGGAAGTTTCATTCATTGCTGTAGTAATTGCAGTAGTCAGTGATTTCTTGTGTTTTATGAAATCATTTGTCTAATACACAATTACTTCACTGTGTTTTTTTGTAAACTTTCTAGTATAAGATTTTTCATTCCTAAGATCATAAAATAGATTTCTATTCTTTTTCTTCACAGTTAAACCACCTCTGTATATCACAATCTTTTTTTTTTATTAATGTTTCATTAATAATTATACAGTCTTCACTCACTGAAGATTATGAGGTGTTTACTCTGCAACAATAGGCTTCTGTTTGATAATGGAATTTCTGTTTGCAATGAACTATTGTATTTCATTGTGACAGAATGTAGTAGTATTGTAGTAGAGTAATTATATATATTGAATGTAGATAGTCGTGTTATTAATGTAAAAAAAAAAAAAAAAAATTCTAAAATAACATGTAACAGTATTGTTCTGATATTAGTGTACTGTATTGTATTGTATTATACTTAAATGTATTGTAGTTATAGCAATATAGAAGTATTGTGACTAACATATTGTATTGTATTGTATTGCACTTTAATGTATTGTAGTTATAGTAATATAGGAGTATTGTGACTGACTTATTGTATTGTATTGCACTTTAATGTATTGTAGTTATAGTAATATAGGAGTATTGTGACTGGTATATTGTATTGTATTGTTGTATTGTGAGTTATAGTGAATTGTAGTTTACAGTATAAGCTGCATGAGTAGTATCGTATTAGAAGTGTTTTGTATTCACATCAAAGGGTTTATCATGTATACATATCTGTGTACTGTAGTTTTGTTTGATACATTGCAGTGTTTACAAATCATGTACCAATGTTGGATTGCTGCTGTGGTGGTGAAGAGATGCTGTTCCATGGGTCCTGCCAATGGTGATGGTGCTGTTGTGGTGAAGAGATGCTGTTCCATGGGTCCTGCCAATGGTGATGGAGGTGTTGTGGTGGAGAGATGCTGTACCATGGGTGGTATGGTGTGCTATGTGGGTTGTTGGGGGGATTTGTTATGGTGTGCTAAGTGGGTTGTAAGTGGTGCAGTATGGTGTGCTATGTGGGTAGTTGGTGGTGCGGTATGGTATGCTATGTGAGCTGTTTATGGTGTGCTATGTGGGTTGTTGGTGTTTTGGTATGGGGTGCTATGTGGGTTGTTTGTGATGCGGTATGGTGTGCTATGTGGGTTGTTGTGGTGCGGTATGGTGTGCTATGTGTGGTGTTGGTGATGCGGTATAGTGTGCTTAGGTGATGTGATATGATGTGCTATGTGGGTTGTTCATGGTGTGGTGTGGTGTGCTATGTGGGTTGTTTGTGGTGCAGTATGGTGTGCTATGTGTGTTGTTTGTGGTGCGGTATGGTGTGCTATGTGGGTTGTTCCTGGTGCAGTATGGTGTGCTATGTGGGTTGTCTGGGTGTTGTATGGTGTGCTATGTCGGTTGGTGATGCGATATAGTGTGTTATGTGAGTAGGTGATGCGATATGATGTGCTATTGGGTTGTTTATGGTGTGCTATGTGGGTTGTTTGTGGTGGGGTATGGTGTGCTATGTGGGTTGTTCCTGGTGCGATGTGGTGTGCTATGTGGGTTGTCTGTGGTGTGGTATGGTGTGCTATGTGGGTTGGTGATGCGATATGGTGTGCTTTGTGAGTAGGTGATGCGATATGATGTGCTATGTGGGTTGTTCACGGTACGGTATGGTGTGCTATGTGGGTTGTTTGTGGTGTGGTATGGTGTGCTATGTGGGTTGGTGATGTGATAGTGTGCTATGTGGGTTGTTGATGCGATAGTGTGCTATGTGGGTTGTTCATGGTGCAGTGTGGTGTGCTATGTGGGTTGTTTGTGGTGCGGTATGGTGTGCTATGTGGGTTTTTCCTGGGGCGATATGGTGTGCTATGTGGGTTATCTGTGGTGTGGTATGGTGTGCTATGTGGGTTGGTGATGCGATATGGTGTGCTATGTGGGTAGGTGATGCGATATGATGTGCTATGTGGGTTGTTCATGGTGCGGTATGTTGTGCTATGTGGATTGTTTGTGGTGTGCTATGTGGGTTAGTGATGCGATATGGTGTGCTATGGGGGTTGTTCATGGTGCGGTGTGGTGTGCTATGTGGGTTGTTCCTGGTGCGGTATGGTGTGCTATGTGGGTTGTCTGTGGTGTGGTATGGTGTGCTATGTGGGTTGGTGATGCGATAAAGTGTGATATGTCAGTAGGTGATGCAATATGATGTGCTATGTGGGTTGTTCATGGTGCGATATGGTGTGCTATGTGGGTAGATGACGCGATATGATGTGCTATGTGGGTTGTTCATGGTGTGGTATGGTGTGCTATGTGGGTTGTTTGTTGTGTGGTATGTTGTGCTATGTGGGTAGGTGATGCGATATGGTGTGATATGTTGGTTGTTCATGGTGCAGTATGGTGTGCTATGTGGGTTGTTCATGGTGTGCTATGTGGGTTGTTGATGCGGTATGGTGTGCTATGTGGATAGTTCATGGTGCAGTATGGTGTGCTATGTGGGTTGTTTGTGGTGCGGTATGGTGTGCTATGTGGGTTGTCTGTGGTGTGGTATGGTGTGCTATGTAGGTTGGTGATGCGATATGGTGTGCTATGTGGGATGTTCATGGTGCGATATGGTGTGGTATGTGGGTAGGTGATGCAATATGATGTGCTATGTGGGTTGTTTCTGGTGTGGTATGGTGTGCTATAGGGGTTGTCTGTGGTGTTGTATGGTGTGCTATGTGGGTTGGTGATGCGATATGGTGTGCTATGTGGGTAGGTGATGCGATATGATGTGCTATGTTGGTTGTTCATGGTGCGGTATGGTGTGCTATGTGGGTTGTTTGTGGTCTGGTATGGTGTGCTATGTGGGTTGTTCATGGTGCGTTATGGTGTGCTATGTGGGTTGTTTGTGGTGCGGTGTGGTGTGCTATGTGGGTTGTTCATGGTGCGGTATGGTGTGCTATGTGGGTTGTTTGTGGTCTGGTATGGTGTGCTATGTGGGTTGTTCATGGTGCAGTATGGTGTGCTATATGGGTTGTTTGTGATGTGCTATGGTGTGCTTTGTAGGTTGATGATGTGATATGATGTGCTATGTGGGTTGGTGATGCGATATGATGTGCTATGTGGGTAGTTTATAGTGCGGTATGGTGTGCTATGTGGGTTGTTTGTGGTGTGGTATGGTGTGCTAATTGGGTTGTTCCTGGTGCGATATGGTGTGCTATGTGGGTTGTCTGTTGTGTGGTTTGGTGTGCTATGTGGGTAGGTGATGTGATATGATGTGCTATGTGGGTTGCTCATGGTGTGCTATGTGGGTTGTTTCTGGTGTGGTATGGTGTGCTATGTGGGTTGGTGATGTGATATAGTGTGCTATGTGGGTTGTTTGTGGTGCAGTATGGTGTGCTATGTGGGTTGTTCATGGTGCGGTGTGGCGTGCTATGTGGGTTGTTTGTGGTGCGGTATGGTGTGCTATGTCGGCTGTTCATGGTGCGGTATGGTGTGCTTTGTGGGTTGTTCCTGGTGCGGTATTGTGTGCTATGTGGGTTGTCTGTGGTGTGGTATGGTTTGTTATGTGGGCAGGTGATGTGCTATATGGGTTGTTCATGGTGCGATATGGTGTGCTATGTGGGTTGGTGATGTGATATGGTGTGCTACGAGGGTTGTTCGTGGTGCGATATGGTGTGCTATGTGCATTGTAAGTGGTGAGGTATGGTGTGTTATGTGGGTTGTTTGTGGTGTGGGTTGATGATGCGGTATGGTGTGCTATGTGGGTTGTTCATGATGTGCTATGTGGGTTGTTTGTGGTGCGGTATGTTGTGCTATGTGGGTTGTTCCTGGTGTGGTATGGTGTGCTATGTGAGTTGTCTGTGGTGTGGTATGGTGTGCTGTGTGGATTGGTGATGCGATATGGTGTGCTATGTGGGTAGGTGATGCGATATGATGTGCTATGTGGGTTGTTCATGGTGCGGTATGGTGTGCTATGTGGGTTGTTTGTGGTGCAGTATGGTGTGCTATGTGGGTTGGTGATGCAATATGGTGTGCTATGTGGGTTGGTGATGTGATATGATGTGCTATGTGGGTTGTTCATGGTGTGGTGTGCTATGTGGGTTGTTTGTGGTGCGGTATGGTGTGCTATGAGGGTTGTTCATGGTGCGGTATGGTGTGCTATGTGGGTTGTTCCTGTTGCAGTATGGTGTGCTATGTGGGTTGTCTGTGGTGTAGTATGGTGTGCTATGTGGGTTGGTGATGCAATATGGTGTGATATGTGGGTAGGTGATGCGATATGATGTGCTATGTTGGTTGTTCATGGTGCGGTATGGTGTGCTATGTGGGTTGTTTGTGGTCTGGTATGGTGTGCTATGTGGGTTGTTCATGGTGCGTTATGGTGTGCTATGTGGGTTGTTTGTGGTGCGGTGTGGTGTGCTATGTGGGTTGTTCATGGTGCGGTATGGTGAGCTATGTGGGTTGTTTGTGGTCTGGTATGGTGTGCTATGTGGGTTGTTCATGGTGCGTTATGGTGTGCTATGTGGGTTGTTTGTGGAACGGTGTGGTGTGCTATGTGGGTTGTTCATGGTGCGGTATGGTGTGCTATGTGGGTTGTTCCTGGTGCGATATGATGTGCTAGGTGGGTTGTCTGTGGTGTGGTATGGTGTGCTATGTTGGTTGTTCATGGTGCGTTATGGTGTGCTATGTGGGTTGTTTGTGGTGCGGTGTGGTGTGCTATGTTGGTTGTTCATGGTGCAGTATGGTGTGCTATGTGGGTTGTTCCTGGTGCGGTATGGTGTGCTATGTGGGTTGTCTGTGGTGTAGTATGGGTTGCTATGTGGGTTGGTGATGCGATATGGTGTGCTGTGGGTAGGTGATGCAATATGATGTGCTATGTGGGTTGTTCATGGTGCGGTATGGTGTGCTATGTAGGTTGTTCATGGTGCGGTATGGTGTGCTATGTGGGTTGTTTGTGGTGCGGTATGGTGTGCTATGTGGGTTGGTGATGCGATATGGTGTGCTATGTGGGTTGGTGATGCGATATGATGTGCTATGTGGGTTGTCTATGGTGCGGTATGGTTTGCTATGTTGGTTGTTTGTGGTGCGGTATGGTCGGCTATTTTGGTTATTTGTGGTGCGGTATGGTGTACTATGTGGTTTGGTGATGCGTTATGGTGTGCTATGTGGGTTGTTCATGGTTCAATATGGTGTGCTATGTGGGTTGTTTGTGGTGCGGTGTGGTGTGCTATGTGGGTTGTTCATGGTGTGGTATGTTGTGCTATGTGGATTGTTCGTGATGCGGTATGATGTGCTATGTGTGTTGGTCATGGTGCTTTATGGTGTGCTATGTGGGTTGTTCTTGGTGCGGTATGTTGTGCTATGTGGATTGTTCGTGGTGCGGTATGATGTGCTATGTGTGTTGGTCATGGTGCTTTATGGTGTACTATGTTGGTTGTTCATGGTGCGGTATGGTGTGCTATGTGGGTTGTCGTGGTGCGGTATGTTGTGCTATGTGGATTGTTCTTGGTGCGGTATGTTGTGCTATGTGGATTGTTCGTGGGCGGGTATGATGTGCTATATGTGTTGGTCGTGGTGCTTTATGTTGTACTATGTGGGTTGTTCATGGTGCGGTATGGTGTGCTATGTGGGTTGTTGATGCGATATGGTGTGCTATGTGGGTTGGTGATGCGATATAGTGTGCTATGTGGGTTGTTGTGGTGCGATATGGTGTGCAATGTGGGTTGTTCGTGGGCGGGTATGATGTGCTATGTGTGTTGGTCGTGGTGCTTTATGTTGTACTATGTGGGTTGTTCATGGTGCGGTATGGTGTGCTATGTGGGTTGGTGATGCGATATGGTGTTCTATGTGGGTTGGTGATGCGATATGGTGTGCTATGTGGGTTGTTTGTGGTGCTGTATGGTGTGCTATGTTGGTTTTTCGTGGTGTGGTATGGTGTGCTATGTGGGTTGTTTGTGGTGCGATATTGTGTGCAATGTGGGTTGTTCGTGGGCGGGTATGATGTGCTATGTGTGTTGGTCGTGGTGCTTTATGTTGTACTATGTGGGTTGTTCATGGTGCGGTATGGTGTGCTATGTGGGTTGGTGATGCGATATGGTGTGCTATGTGGGTTGTTTGTGGTGCTGTATGGTGTGCTATGTTGGTTTTTCGTGGTGTGGTATGGTGTGCTATGTGGGTTGTTTGTGGTGCGATATTGTGTGCAATGTGGGTTGTTCGTGGGCGGGTATGATGTGCTATGTGTGTTGGTCGTGGTGCTTTATGTTGTACTATGTGGGTTGTTCATGGTGCGGTATGGTGTGCTATGTGGGTTGGTGATGCGATATGGTGTGCTATGTGGGTTGGTGATGCGATATGGTGTGCTATGTGGGTTGTTTGTGGTGCTGTATGGTGTGCTATGTGCATTGTAAGTGGTGAGGTATGGTGTGTTATGTGGGTTGTTTGTGGTGTGGGTTGATGATGCGGTATGGTGTGCTATGTGGGCTGTTCATGATGTGCTATGTGGGTTGTTTGTGGTTCGGTATGGTGTGCTATGTGGGTTGTTCATTGTGCTGTATGTTGTGCTATGTGGGTTGTTCCTGGTGTGGTATGGTGTGCTATGTGGGTTGTCTGTGGTTAGGTATGGTGTGCTATGTGGGTTGGTGATGCTATATGGTGTGCTATTTGGGTAGGTGATGTGATATGATGTGCTATGTGGGTTGTTCATGGTGCAGTATGGTGTGCTATGTTGGTTGTTTGTGGTGCAGTGTGGTGTGCTATGTGGGTTGTTGGTGGTGCGAGGTGTGCTATGTGGGTTGGTGATGCGGTATTGTGTGCTATGTGGGTTGTTGCTGGTGTGGTATGGTGTACTATGTGGGTTTATGATGGTGTGCTATATGGGTTGTTGGTTGTATGGTATTGTGTGCTGTAGGTTGTTGGTGTGATATGGTGTGCTGTGGGTTATTGTTGGTGTGGTATGGTGTGCTATGTGGGTTGTTGGTGGTTTGGTATGGTGTGCTCCATCTTATTTTATCTTGTTTATTACTAGGTCTTGTACAATTGAGGAAGATGCGACAACAATGGATGTAGCTCCACCTTATTTTATCTTGTTTATTGCTATGTCTTTTATAATTGGGGAAGTAGTGACAACAATGGATGCAGCTCCGCCTTGTTTTATCTTGTTTATTGCTATGTCTTGTATAATTGGGGAAGACACGACAACAATGAATGCAGCTCCGCCTTATTTTATCTTGTTTATTGCTAGGTCTTTTATAATTGGGGAAGACGCGACAACAATGGATGCAGCTCCACCTTATTTTATCTTGTTTATTGCTATGTCTTTTATAATTGGGGAAGTAGTGACAACAATGGATGCAGCTCCGCCTTGTTTTATCTTGTTTATTGCTATGTCTTGTATAATTGGGGAAGACACGACAACAATGAATGCAGCTCCGCCTTATTTTATCTTGTTTATTGCTAGGTCTTTTATAATTGGGGAAGACGCGACAACAATGGATGCAGCTCCACCTTATTTTATCTTGTTTATTGTTAGGTCTTTTATAATTGGGGAAGTCGTGACAACAATGGATGCAGCTCCACCTTATTTTATCTTGTTTATTGCTAGGTCTTGTATAGTTGGGGAAGACACGACAACAATGGATTCAGCTCAACCATATTTTATCTTGTTTATTGCTAGGTCTTGTATAGTTGGGGAAGACACGACAACAATGGATGCAACTCCACCTTATTTTTTCTTGTTTATTGCTAGTTCTTTTATAATTGGGGAAGACGCGACAACAATGAATGCAGCTCCACCTTATTTTACCTTGTTTATTGCTAGGTCTTTTATAATTGGGGAAGACACAACAACAATGGATGCAGCTCCGCCTTGTTTTATCTTGTTTATTGCTAGGTCTTTTATAATTTGGGAAGTCGTGACAACAATGGATTCAGCTCAACCATATTTTATCTTGTTTATTGCTAGGTCTTGTATAGTTGGGGAAGACACGACAACAATGGATGCAGCTCCGCCTTATTTTTTCTTGTTTATTGCTAGTTCTTTTATAATTTGGGAAGACAGACAACAATGGATGCAGCTCCACCTTATTTTATCTTGTTTATTGCTAGGTCTTGTATAATTGGGGAAGACAGACAACAATGGATGCAGCTCCACCTTATTTTATCTTGTTTATTGCTAGGTCTTGTATAATTTGGGAAGACAGACAACAATGGATGCAGCTCCGCCTTATTTTTTCTTGTTTATTGCTAGTTCTTTTATAATTGGGGAAGACACGACAACAATGGATGCAGCTCTGCCTTATTTTATCTTGTTTATTGCTAGGTCTTTTACAATTGAGGAAGACACGACAACAATGGATGCAGCTCCACCTTATTTTTTCTTGTTTATTGCTAGTTCTTTTATAATTGGGGAAGACACGACAACAATGGATGCAGCTCCGCCTTATTTTATCTTGTTTATTGCTAGGTCTTTTACAATTGAGGAAGACACGACAACAATGGATGCAGCTCCACCTTATTTTTTCTTGTTTATTGCTAGTTCTTTTATAATTGGGGAAGACACGACAACAATGGATGCAGCTCCGCCTTATTTTATCTTGTTTATTGCTAGGTCTTTTACAATTGAGGAAGACGCGACAACAATGGATGCAGCTCCACCTTATTTTTTCTTGTTTATTGCTAGTTCTTTTATAATTGGGGAAGACATGACAACAATGGATTCAGCTCAACCATATTTTATCTTGTTTATTGCTAGGTCTTGTATAGTTGGGGAAGACACGACAACAATGGATGCAACTCCACCTTATTTTTTCTTGTTTATTGCTAGTTCTTTTATAATTGGGGAAGACACGACAACAATGGATGCAGCTCCGCCTTATTTTATCTTGTTTATTGCTAGGTCTTTTACAATTGAGGAAGACGCGACAACAATGGATGCAGCTCCACCTTATTTTTTCTTGTTTATTGCTAGTTCTTTTATAATTGGGGAAGACATGACAACAATGGATTCAGCTCAACCATATTTTATCTTGTTTATTGCTAGGTCTTGTATAGTTGGGGAAGACACGACAACAATGGATGCAACTCCACCTTATTTTTTCTTGTTTATTGCTAGTTCTTTTATAATTGGGGAAGACGCGACAACAATGAATGCAGCTCCACCTTATTTTACCTTGTTTATTGCTAGGTCTTTTATAATTGGGGAAGACACAACAACAATGGATGCAGCTCCGCCTTGTTTTATCTTGTTTATTGCTAGGTCTTTTATAATTTGGGAAGTCGTGACAACAATGGATTCAGCTCAACCATATTTTATCTTGTTTATTGCTAGGTCTTGTATAGTTGGGGAACACGCGACAACAATGGATGCAGCTCAACCATATTTTATCTTGTTTATTGCTAGGTCTTGTATAGTTGGGGAAGACGCGACAACAATGGATGCAGCTCAACCATATTTTATCTGGTTTATTGTTAGGTCTTGTATAATTGGGGAAGACGCAACAACAATAGATGCAGCTCCACCTTATTTCATCTCATTTATTGCTAGGTTTTGTATATTTGGGGAAGACATGACAACAATGGATGCAGCTCTGTCTTATTTTATCTTGTTTTTTGCTAGGTCTTGTATAATTGGGGAAGACACGACAACAATGGATGCAGCTTCACCTTATTTCATCTCATTTATTGCTAGGTCTTGTATAATTGGGGAAGACCCAACAACAATGGCAGCTGCTCCACCTTATTTTATCTTGTTTATTGCTAGGTCTTTTATAATTGTGGAAGACACGACAACAATGAACGCAGCTCAATCTTATCTTACCTTGTTTATTGCTAGGTCTTGTATAGTTGGGGAAGACGCGACAACAATGGATGCAGCTCCACCTTATTTTATCTTGTTTATTGCTAGGTCTTGTAAAGTTGGGGAAGAAGCAACAACAATGGATGCAGCTCAACCATATTTTATCTTGTTTATTTCTAGGTCTTGTATAGTTGGGGAAGATGCGACAACAATGGATTCAGCTCAACCGTGTTTTATCTTGTTTATTGCTAGGTCTTATATATTTGGGGAAGACGCGACAACAATGGATGCAGCTCAACCATATTTTATCTGGTTTATTGTTAGGTCTTGTATAATTGGGGAAGACGCAACAACAATGGATGCAGCTCTACCTTATTTTATCTTGTTTATTGGTAGGTCTTGTAAAATCGGGTAAGACGCGACAACAATGGATGCAGCTCTATATTATTTTATCTTGTTTATTGCTAGGTCTTGTATAATTGGTGAATAGGTGACAACAATGGATGCAGCTCTACCTTATTTTATCTTGTTTATTGCTAGGTCTTGTATAATTGGGGAAGACGCGACAATGGATGCAGCTCCACCTTATTTTATCTTGTTTATTGGTAGGTCTTGTAAAATCGGGTAAGACGCGACAACAATGGATGCAGCTCTATATTATTTTATCTTGTTTATTGCTAGGTCTTGTATAATTGGTGAATAGGTGACAACAATGGATGCAGCTCTACCTTATTTTTCTTGTTTATTGCTAGGTCTTGTATAATTGGGGAAGATGCGACAACAATGGACACAGCTCTACCTTATTTTTATCTTGTTTATTGCTAGGTCTTGTATTATTGGGGAAGACGCGACAACAATGGATGCAGCTCCACCTTATTTCATCTCATTTATTGCTAGGTTTTGTATATTTGGGGAAGACATGACAACAATGGATGCAGCTCTGCCTTATTTTTTCTTGTTTATTGCTAGGTCTTTTATAATTGGGAAAGACACGACAACAATGGATGCAGATTCACCTTATTTCATCTCATTTATTGCTAGGTCTTGTATAATTGGGGAAGACCCAACAACAATGGACGCTGCTCTACCTTATTTTATCTTGTTTATTGCTAGGTCTTGTATAATTGGGGAAGACGCGACAACAATGGATGCAGCTCCACCTTATTTTATCTTGTTTACTGCTAGGTCTTGTATAATTGAGGAAGACACAACAACAATGGATGCAGCTCCACCTTATTTTATCTTGTTTATTGCTAGGTCTTTTATAATTGGGGAAGTCGTGACAACAATGGATGCAACTCCGCCTTATTTTATTTTGTTTATTGCTAGGTCTTGTATAATTAGGGAAGACACGACAACAATGGATGCAGCTCCGCCTTATTTTATCTTGTTTATTGCTAGGTCTTTTATAATTGGGGAAGACACGACAACAATGGATGCAGCTCCACCTTATTTTATCTTGTTTATTGCTAGGTCTTTTATAATTTGGGAAGGTGTGACAACAATTGATGCAGCTCAGCCTTATTTTATCTTGTTTATTGCTAGTTCTTGTATAATTGTGGAAGACACGACAACAATGGATGCAGCTCCGCCTTATTTTATCTTGTTTATTGCTAGGTCTTGTATAATTGGGGAAGACAGACAACAATGGATGCACCTTCAACTTATTTTATCTTGTTTATTGCTAAGTCTTCTATAATTTGGGAAGACACGACAACAATGGATGCAGCTCCACCTTATTTTATCTTGTTTATTGCTAGGTCTTGTATAATTGGGTAAGACACAACAACAACTGACGCAGCTCCACCTGATTTTATCTGGTTTATTCCTAGGTCTTGTATAATTGGGGAAGACGCAACAATGGATGCAGCTCCACCTTATTTTATCTTGTTTATTGCTAGGTCTTGTATAATTGGGGAAGATGCAACAACAATGGACTCAGCTCCACCATAATTTATCTTGTTTATTGCTAGGTCTTGTATAATTTTAGAAGATGCGACAACAATGGACACAGCACCACCTTATTTTACCTTGTTAATTGCTAGGTCTTGTATAATTGGGGAAGATGCTACAACAATGGACGCAGCTCCACCTTTTTTTATCTTGTTGATTGCTAGGTCTTGTATAATTGGGGAAGACACAACAACAATTTTATCTTATTTATTGTTAGGTCTTGTATAATTCAAGAAGATGCGACAACAATGGGACACAGCACCACCTTATTTTATCTTGTTTATTGCTAGGTCTTGTATAATTGGGGAAGACGCTACAACAATGGACGCAGCTCCACCTTATTATACCCCCGACAAACGAAGTTTTGAGGGGGTATATTGGAGTCACCCTGAGGTCGGTCTGTCGGTCGGTCTGTCCGTTGCAATTTTCCTTGTCCGGAGCATCACTTGAAAAGTACTGGATGGAATTTCATCAAACGTCATACAATGGTAGAATATAATGAGAGGAAGTGCAGTGTACAAGAAACATAACTCTATTCTTGCTAATTACAGAGTTATTGCCCTTTGATATTTTTTCTTGTCCGGAGCATAACTTGAAAAGTACCGGATGGAATTTCATCAAGCTTCATACAATGGAAGAATATAATGAGAGGAGGTGCAGTGTACAAGAAACATAACTCTATTCTTGCTAATTACAGAGTTATTGCCATTTGATATATTTCCCTTGTCCGGAGCATTACTTTTAAAGTACTGGATGGAATTTCATCAAACTTCATACAATGGTAGAATATAATGACAGGAAGTGCAGTGTACAAGAAACATAACGCTATTCTTGCTAATTACAGAGTTATTGCCCTTTGATATATTTCCCTTGTCTGGAGCATTACTTTTAAAGTACTGGATGGAATTTCATCAAACTTCATACAATGGTAGAATATAATGAGAGGAAGTGCAGTGTACAAGAAACATAACTCTATTATTGCTAATTACAGAGTTATTGCCCTTTGATATTTTTTCTTGTCTGGAGCATAACTTGAAAAGTACCTGATGGAATTTCATCAAGCTTCATACAATGGTAGAATATAATGAGAGGAAGTGCAGTGTACAAGAAACATAACTCTATTCTTGCTAATTACAGAGTTATTGCCCTTTGATATATTTCCCTTGTCCGGAGCATTACTTTTTAAGTACTGGATGGAATTTCATCAAACTTCATACAATGGTAGAATATAATGACAGGAAGTGCAGTGTACAGGAAACATAACTCTATTCTTACTAATTACAGAGTTATTGCCCTTTCATTGCTAGGTCTTGTTTGTTTGGGAAAGACGAGATAAGAATGGATGCAAGTCTATTACTTATTTCATCTCATTTATTGCTAGGTCTTGTTTGTTTGTTGAAGATAAGACAACGATTTTCTGTTATATTTTAAATCATTGTAATTGTTATCACATTGTATCTTATTACATTGTATAGTATCTTACTTAATATTTATTTTATGTTATTTCATCTTATATCCTTATATCTTATTGCACATATGTGTTGTATTTATTGTATATTTTGTTATTATTTTATTTCTCAACTAATTTTCTTAATAACTAATAATTAACAATAATTAACAATAACTTATAATTAACAATAACTAATAATTAACAATTACTAGTAATTAACATTAACTAATAATTAACAATTACTAATAATTAACAATTTTTATGTTCAGTTGGCTCAAGTTAATGTGGTTTGTCTAACTGATGAGTCCTGGAACTCTGTATGGGCCCTTAACATAATCGGGACGAAACGCACTTAATATTTTTTAATTGGGGCATGTTTAAATCAGACAGGACACTTTTAGAAACTTTTTTTATGGGGCTAGCTCCGATTAATGAGCTTAAAGTGGTATTATACAAACAACCAAATATATAAATCCAATTCTATTATAACAATTAAATATTTTGTGGATATTAGGTGCGTCTTAGAGATATTGTTTGTACCATAAGTATTACTTTGTATGATGTTCTATAACTTTATCAACAGTATTTCAGATATTTAGAAATGGTCAGATGTCGTAATCATCTTTTCCTTGGATCCATTAAGTTGTTATGGTCTCCCTACACAGTTGAATTTTGTTCTTGGTTCTATATAAAATAAGGTCTAGGATTTCCATGGTAAAAAAAGAATTCCACATTGAAGCTGTATACCCCAATAAAAATGCACAATATCTGGTAGGTTGACCAAGTTGGTTTTTTTTATAGCAGGAATGTATACTCACATAAAAATGCACAATATCTGGTAGGTTGGCCAAGTTGGTTTTTTTCTATAGCAGGAATGTATACTCACATAAAAATGCACAATATCTGGTAGGTTGACCAAGTTGGTTTTTTTCTATAGCAGGAATGTATACTCACATAAAAATGCACAATACCTGGTAGGTTGACCAAGTTGGTTTTTTTTCTATAGCAGGAATGTATACTCACATAAAAATGCACAATATCTGGTAAGTTGACCAAGTTGGTTTTTTTCTATAGCAGGAATGTTTACCCATATAAAAATGCACAATATCTGGTAGGTGACCAAGTTGGGTTTTTTCTATAGCAGGAATGTATACCCATATAAAAATGCACAATGTCTGGTAGGTTGACCAAGTTTTTTTTTTCTATAGCAGGAATGTATACTCGCATAAAAATGCACAATACCTGGTAGGTTGACCAAGTTGTTTTTTTTCTATAGCAGGAATGTATACTCACATAAAAATGCACAATACCTGGTAGGTTGACCAAGTTGTTTTTTTTTCTATAGCAGGAATGTATACTCACATAAAAATGCACAATATCTGGTAGGTTGACCAAGTTGGGTTTTTTCTATAGCAGGAATGTATACTCACATAAAAATGCACAATACCTGGTAGGTTGACCAAGTTGGGTTTTTTCTATAGCAGGAATGTATACTCACATAAAAATGCACAATACCTGGTAGGTTGACCAAGTTGGGTTTTTTCTATAGCAGGAATGTATACTCACATAAAAATGCACAATACCTGGTAGGTTGGCCAAGTTGGTTTTTTTTCTATAGCAGGAATGTATACTCACATAAAAATGCACAATACCTGGTAGGTTGACCAAGTTGGTTTTTTTTCTATAGCAGGAATGTATACTCACATAAAAATGCACAATATCTGGAAGGTTGACCAAGTTGGGTTTTTTCTATAGCAGGAATGTATACTCACATAAAAATGCACAATACCTGGTAGGTTGACCAAGTTGTTTTTTTTTATATACCAGGAATATATACTCACATAAAAATGAACAATACCTGGTAGGTTGACCAAGTTGGGTTTTTTCTATAGCAGGAATGTATACTCACATAAAAATGCACAATACCTGGTAGGTTGACCAAGTTGGTTTTTTTCTATAGCAGGAATGTTTACTCACATAAAAATGCACAATATCTGGTAGGTTGACCAAGTTGGTTTTTTCTATAGCAGGAATGTTTACTCACATAAAAATACACAATATCTGGTATGTTGACCAAGTTTTTTTTTTCTATAGCAGGAATGTTTACCCATATAAAAATGCACAATATCTGGTAGGTGACCAAGTTGGGTTTTTTCTATAGCAGAAATGTATACTCACATAAAAATGCACAATACCTGGTAGGTTGACCAAGTTGGGTTTTTTCTATAGCAGGAATGTATACTCACATAAAAATGCACAATACCTGGTAGGTTGACCAAGTTGGTTTTTTTCTATAGCAGGAATGTATACTCACATAAAAATGCACAATACCTGGTAGGTTGACCAAGTTTGTTTTTTTTTCTATAGCAGGAATGTATACTCACATAAAAAAGCACATTACCTGGTAGGTTGACCAAGTTGGGTTTTTTCTATAGCAGGAATGTATACTCACATAAAAATGCACAATACCTGGTAGGTTGACCAAGTTGGTTTTTTTTCTATAGCAGGAATGTATACTCACATAAAAATGCACAATATCTGGTAGGTTGACCAAGTTGGGTTTTTTCTATAGCAGGAATGTATACTCACATAAAAATGCACAATATCTGGTAGGTGACCAAGTTGGGTTTTTTCTATAGCAGGAATGTATACTCACATAAAAATGCACAATACCTGGTAGGTTGACCAAGTTGGGTTTTTTCTATAGCAGGAATGTATACTCACATAAAAATGCACATTATCTGGTAGGTTGACCAAGTTGGGTTTTTTCTATAGCAGGAATGTATACTCACATAAAATGCACAATACCTGGTAGGTTGACCAAGTTGGTTTTTTTTTCTATAGCAGGAATGTATACTCACATAAAAATGCACAATATCTGGTAGGTTGACCAAGTTGGGTTTTTTCTATAGCAGGAATGTATACTCACATAAAAATGCACAATACCTGGTAGGTTGACCAAGTTGTTTTTTTTTCTATAGCAGGAATGTATACTCACATAAAAATGCACAATATCTGGTAGGTTGACCAAGTTGGGTTTTTTCTATAGCAGGAATGTATACTCACATAAAAATGCACAATATCTGGTAGGTGACCAAGTTGGGTTTTTTCTATAGCAGGAATGTATACTCGCATAAAAATGCACAATACCTGGTAGGTTGACCAAGTTGGGTTTTTTCTATAGCAGGAATGTATACTCATAAAAATGCACAATATCTGGTAGGTTGACCAAGTTGGGTTTTTTCTATAGCAGGAATGTATACTCACATAAAAATGCACAATACCTGGTAGGTTGACCAAGTTGTTTTTTTTTATATAGCAGGAATATATACTCACATAAAAATGAACAATACCTGGTAGGTTGACCAAGTTGGGTTTTTTCTATAGCAGGAATGTATACTCACATAAAAATGCACAATACCTGGTAGGTTGACCAAGTTGTTTTTTTTCTATAGCAGGAATGTTTACTCACATAAAAATGCACAATATCTGGTAGGTTGACCAAGTTGGTTTTTTCTATAGCAGGAATGTTTACTCACATAAAAATACACAATATCTGGTATGTTGACCAAGTTTTTTTTTTCTATAGCAGGAATGTTTACCCATATAAAAATGCACAATATCTGGTAGGTGACCAAGTTGGGTTTTTTCTATAGCAGAAATGTATACTCACATAAAAATGCACAATACCTGGTAGGTTGACCAAGTTGGGTTTTTTCTATAGCAGGAATGTATACTCACATAAAAATGCACAATACCTGGTAGGTTGACCAAGTTGGTTTTTTTCTATAGCAGGAATGTATACTCACATAAAAATGCACAATACCTGGTAGGTTGACCAAGTTTTTTTTTTTTTCTATAGCAGGAATGTATACTCACATAAAAAAGCACATTACCTGGTAGGTTGACCAAGTTGGGTTTTTTCTATAGCAGGAATGTATACTCACATAAAAATGCACAATACCTGGTAGGTTGACCAAGTTGGTTTTTTTTCTATAGCAGGAATGTATACTCACATAAAAATGCACAATATCTGGTAGGTTGACCAAGTTGGGTTTTTTCTATAGCAGGAATGTATACTCACATAAAAATGCACAATATCTGGTAGGTGACCAAGTTGGGTTTTTTCTATAGCAGGAATGTATACTCACATAAAAATGCACAATACCTGGTAGGTTGACCAAGTTGGGTTTTTTCTATAGCAGGAATGTATACTCACATAAAAATGCACATTATCTGGTAGGTTGACCAAGTTGGGTTTTTTCTATAGCAGGAATGTATACTCACATAAAATGCACAATACCTGGTAGGTTGACCAAGTTGGGTTTTTTTCTATAGCAGGAATGTATACTCACATAAAAATGCACAATATCTGGTAGGTTGACCAAGTTGGGTTTTTTCTATAGCAGGAATGTATACTCACATAAAAATGCACAATACCTGGTAGGTTGACCAAGTTGTTTTTTTTTCTATAGCAGGAATGTATACTCACATAAAAATGCACAATATCTGGTAGGTTGACCAAGTTGGGTTTTTTCTATAGCAGGAATGTATACTCACATAAAAATGCACAATATCTGGTAGGTGACCAAGTTGGGTTTTTTCTATAGCAGGAATGTATACTCGCATAAAAATGCACAATACCTGGTAGGTTGACCAAGTTGGGTTTTTTCTATAGCAGGAATGTATACTCATAAAAATGCACAATATCTGGTAGGTTGACCAAGTTGGGTTTTTTCTATAGCAGGAATGTATACTCACATAAAAATGCACAATACCTGGTAGGTTGACCAAGTTGGTTTTTTTTCTATAGCAGGAATGTATACTCACATAAAAATGCACAATACCTGGTAGGTTGACCAAGTTGGTTTTTTTTCTATAGCAGGAATGTATACTCACATAAAAATGCACAATATCTGGTAGGTTGACCAAGTTGGGTTTTTTCTATAGCAGGAATGTATACTCACATAAAAATGCACAATATCTGGTAGGTTGACCAAGTTGGGTTTTTTCTATAGCAGGAATGTATACTCACATAAAAATGCACAATATCTGGTAGGTGACCAAGTTGGGTTTTTTCTATAGCAGGAATGTATACTCACATAAAAATGCACAATATCTGGTAGGTTGACCAAGTTGGGTTTTTTCTATAGCAGGAATGTATACTCACATAAAAATGCACAATATCTGGTAGGTGACCAAGTTTGGTTTTTTCTATAGCAGGAATGTATACTCGCATAAAAATGCACAATACCTGGTAGGTTGACCAAGTTGGGTTTTTTCTATAGCAGGAATGTATACTCATAAAAATGCACAATATCTGGTAGGTTGACCAAGTTGGGTTTTTTCTATAGCAGGAATGTATACTCACATAAAAATGCACAATACCTGGTAGGTTGACCAAGTTGGTTTTTTTTCTATAGCAGGAATGTATACTCACATAAAAATGCACAATACCTGGTAGGTTGACCAAGTTGTTTTTTTTTTCTATAGCAGGAATGTATACTCACATAAAAATGCACAATATCTGGTAGGTTGACCAAGTTGGGTTTTTTCTATAGCAGGAATGTATACTCACATAAAAATGCACAATACCTGGTAGGTTGACCAAGTTGGGTTTTTTCTATAGCAGGAATGTATACTCACATAAAAATGCACAATACCTGGTAGGTTGACCAAGTTGGTTTTTTTTCTATAGCAGGAATGTATACTCACATAAAAATGCACAATATCTGGTAGGTTGGCCAAGTTGGTTTTTTTCTATAGCAGGAATGTATACTCACATAAAAATGCACAATATCTGGTAGGTTGACCAAGTTGGGTTTTTTCTATAGCAGGAATGTTTACTCACATAAAAATGCACAATACCTGGTAGGTTGACCAAGTTGGGTTTTTTTCTATAGCAGGAATGTATACTCACATAAAAAAGCACAATACCTGGTAGGTTGACCAAGTTGGGTTTTTTCTATAGCAGGAATGTATACTCACATAAAAATGCACAATACCTGGTAGGTTGACCAAGTTGGGTTTTTTTCTATAGCAGGAATGTATACTCACATAAAAATGCACAATATCTGGTAGGTTGACCAAGTTGGGTTTTTTTCTATAGCAGGAATGTATACTCACATAAAAATGCACAATATCTGGTAGGTGACCAAGTTGGGTTTTTTCTATAGCAGGAATGTATACTCGCATAAAAATGCACAATACCTGGTAGGTTGACCAAGTTGGGTTTTTTCTATAGCAGGAATGTATACTCGCATAAAAATGCACATTATCTGGTAGGTTGACCAAGTTGGGTTTTTTCTATAGCAGGAATGTATACTCACATAAAAATGCACAATACCTGGTAGGTTGACCAAGTTGGTTTTTTTTTCTATAGCAGGAATGTATACTCACATAAAAATGCACAATATCTGGTAGGTTGACCAAGTTGGGTTTTTTCTATAGCAGGAATGTATACTCACATAAAAATGCACAATACCTGGTAGGTTGACCAAGTTGGTTTTTTTTCTATAGCAGGAATGTATACTCACATAAAAATGCACAATATCTGGTAGGTTGACCAAGTTGGGTTTTTTCTATAGCAGGAATGTATACTCACATAAAAATGCACAATATCTGGTAGGTGACCAAGTTGGGTTTTTTCTATAGCAGGAATGTATACTCACATAAAAATGCACAATACCTGGTAGGTTGACCAAGTTGGGTTTTTTCTATAGCAGGAATGTATACTCATAAAAATGCACAATATCTGGTAGGTTGACCAAGTTGGGTTTTTTCTATAGCAGGAATGTATACTCACATAAAAATGCACAATACCTGGTAGGTTGACCAAGTTGGTTTTTTTTCTATAGCAGGAATGTATACTCACATAAAAATGCACAATACCTGGTAGGTTGACCAAGTTGTTTTTTTTTTCTATAGCAGGAATGTATACTCACATAAAAATGCACAATATCTGGTAGGTTGACCAAGTTGGGTTTTTTCTATAGCAGGAATGTATACTCACATAAAAATGCACAATACCTGGTAGGTTGACCAAGTTGTTTTTTTTTCTATAGCAGGAATGTATACTCACATAAAAATGCACAATATCTGGTAGGTTGACCAAGTTGGGTTTTTTCTATAGCAGGAATGTATACTCACATAAAAATGCACAATATCTGGTAGGTTGACCAAGTTGGTTTTTTTTCTATAGCAGGAATGTATACTCACATAAAAATGCACAATACCTGTTAGGTTGACCAAGTTGGGTTTTTTTCTATAGCAGGAATGTATACTCACATAAAAATGCACAATACCTGGTAGGTTGACCAAGTTGTTTTTTTTTCTATAGCAGGAATGTATACTCACATAAAAATGCACAATACCTGGTAGGTTGACCAAGTTGGTTTTTTTTCTATAGCAGGAATGTATACTCACATAAAAATGCACAATACCTGGTAGGTTGACCAAGTTGGGTTTTTTCTATAGCAGGAATGTATACTCGCATAAAAATGCCCAATATCTGCTAGGTTGACCAAGTTGGGTTTTTTTCTATAGCAGGAATGTACACTCACATAAAAATGCACAATGTCTGGTAGGTTGACCAAGTTGTTTTTTTCTATAGCAGGAATGTATACTCACATAAAAATGCACAATATCTGGTAGGTTGACAAAGTTGTTTTTTTAGCTCTACTGGCCAAAGGCCAGAAGTGCTTATGCCATGGGGTGTTGTCCGTCGTCTGTTAGCAGGACTTTCTCTGAAACCATTAGGCAAATTAAACTGAAACTTCACATGGATGTTTCTATTGCATAGGAGACTATACAGAAGATTTTTTTTTTCTATCTAAAATTTAGATGGCCACCGTTGCTAAAAACAGTCCAAAACCTAAAAATTCTTCTCATGAACGGCCCAACAGATTTTTAAAATATTTATATAGTAATGATGACCAACTATAGTTTTATTAAGATTTGCTCAAAAGGTGTCCCTGGGGTGAAAAATAACCCCGCGCCGTGTTCAATTAGGGAATACGTCATTATAATAAAAAATTTTAAATGGAAATGATTTTTGCCTGTATCTTCACAGAACTGAGTATTGTTTGGTGAAGGAGGGTCGGTCTTGTAAAAATAACTGGGTTCCACTGTCTTAAGGGCTCAGGAGGGGCCTCAAAAGGGTAATAATTGGGAATTACAAAAACTGTTTTCTTAAGAACCGGTATGTCAGATTTGTTCATATTTGGCATAAATTATCCTTATGTGCAGGGGTTTGATTGCAGATAAGAATTTAGGGGCTAGGTTTACATAGGAATATTATAGAGAAAACTGATTTTTTTCATTTTGCATCCATGTGTACAAAAAAAACTTCTTTTTAATATTTGAATCATTTCTGCTCATAACAAATTGCTAAGAGTGGGTGATTGAAGTTTTGACAAATTAAGGGGCTGGTTTGTATAAGGGTTCTATACAGGGGACTATACTTTTTTACAGATGAATGGTAGGTGAATTTAAAGTATTTCCTTTTCATAGCAATTAAGTTTTTGTTCAGTATGGGTGTGGTGGGGGTATTTATCCATTAGTTGTTAAGACGACCCCCAAAGAGAGTGAATATTGTGAAACTATAAAAAGTGCTATGGCCACTATGAGCAAGTAGAGCATCCTCAAGCCTTTTTGGGCCTCTTTTTTAAAGAGGGTGCAGTGACACTCTGCGATTTTTTGAAAAATGAAGTTCTTAAATGCTCATAAATTTATACATGCATAACTATGTTGAAATCCTATAAAAGTCACTTTTTTAACACCAACGGGACACGAATCTAAATGCAGAGTATTTCATATAAAATGTAAAACAGAACTGAAAAAAACACAAACAAAAGTGGGAGTGAGCGGGGTGGGTGTGACACTTATGTAGGTACAGGACAATGGGGCCAGGAATGTTCAAATACAATAAAACAAGTTATTTCAAATAAACAAATAACTATTGTAGATATTTAGCTAAATATTTAACTGAATACAGCAGCCTTTCAATAGTAAGAATATAAACATGCACACTTAATGACTGCTAGTTTTTTCAAACATCTAAATCACTTCAACCTACATTTCCTTAGTATTCCAAACATTTAAATCACTACAACCTATGTTTCATTTATACCAGACATCTAAATCACTTCAACCTATGTTTCATTTATACCAGACATCTAAATCACTTCAACCTATATTTCATTTATACCAAACATCTAAATCACTTCAACCTATATTTCATTTATACCAAATATGTAAATTACCTCATACTAAGTATTATTTATTCCAACCATCTAAATCACTTCTACCTATATTTCATCTTTTAACCTGTGACCTTTGGTCCAGAACCTTAATGACTTTACATAAATTGTTTTATTTATTTCAAACATATTGCACTGTAAATATTTATTCCATTGTTCGATAAATTACCAAAAAAAGGATGTCCTACCATCTGTATTGTTATCACTGTTCCTCAAACACCAACTGTAAGGATGTCCTACCGTCTTCTTTGTTCTGTCATCACCGTTCCTTAAACACCAACTATAAGGATGTCCTACAATCTGTTCTGTCATCACCGTTCCTTAAACACCAGCTATAAGGATGTCCTACAATCTGTTCTGTCATCACCGTTCCTCAAACACCAGCTATAAGGATGTCCTATCATCTTCTATGTTCTGTCATCACTGTTCCTTAAACACCAGTTATAAGGATGTCCTACCATCTTGTATGTTCTGTCTTCACCATTCCTCAAACACCAGCTTTAATGATGTCCTACCATCTTGTATGTTCCGTCATCACTGTTCCTCAAACACGAGCTATAAGGATGTCCTACAATCTGTTCTGTCATCACCGTTCCTCAAACACCAACTATAAGGATGTCCTACCATCTTGTGTGTTCTGTCATCACCGTTCCTCAAACACAAGCTATAAGGATGTCCTACCATCTTGTATGTTCCGTCATCACCAGCTATAAAGATGTCCTACCATCTTGTATGTTCTGTCATCACCATTCCTCAAACACCAGTTATAAGGATGTCCTACAATCTGTTCTGTCATCACCGTTCCTCAAACACCAGCTATAAGGATGTCCTACCATCTTGTATGTTCCGTCATCACCAGCTATAAGGATGTCCTACCATCTTGTATGTTCTGTTATCACCGTTCCTCATACACCAGCTATAAGGATGTCCTACCATCTTGTATGTTCCGTCATCACCGTTCCTCAAACACCAGCTATAAGGATGTCCTACCATTTTGTTCTGTTATCACCGTTCCTCAAACACCAGCTATAAGGATGTATTACCATCTTATATGTTCTGTTATCACTATTTCTCAAACACATGCTATAAGGATGTCCTACCATCTTGTATGTTCTGTCATCACTGTTCCTTAAACACCAGCTATAAGGATGTCCTACCATCTTGTATGTTCTGTTATCACCATTCCTCAAACACCAGCTTTAATGATGTCCTACTATCTTGTATTTTCTGTTTTCACCGTTCCTCAAACACCAGCTATAAGGATGTCCTACTATCTTGTATGTTCTGTTATCACCGTTCCTCATACACCAGCTATAAGGATGTCCTACCATCTTGTATGTTCCGTCATCACCGTTCCTCAAACACCAGCTATAAGGATGTCCTACCATTTTGTTCTGTTATCACCGTTCCTCAAACACCAGCTATAAGGATGTATTACCATCTTATATGTTCTGTTATCACTATTTCTCAAACACATGCTATAAGGATGTCCTACCATCTTGTATGTTCTGTCATCACTGTTCCTTAAACACCAGCTATAAGGATGTCCTACCATCTTGTATGTTCTGTTATCACCATTCCTCAAACACCAGCTTTAATGATGTCCTACTATCTTGTATTTTCTGTTTTCACCGTTCCTCAAACACCAGCTATAAGGATGTCCTACTATCTTGTATGTTCTGTCATCGCCATTCCTCAAACACCAGCTATAAGGATGTCCTACCATCTTGTTGTGTTTTCAATTTTTCTCAAAAACCAGCTATAAGGATGTCTTACCATCTTCTATGTTCTGTTATCACTGTTTCTCAAACACCAGCTAATGAGAAATCTGTCAGTTACAGCTTTCAAGTACCCAGGTGAATTTATTCTTGGTTATAGACTGATCAACAATTAAATTGAGTTTTGTAGTATATAGAGATAGCATTCAAATGCCACACATATTATATACAATTTAAGAAATATCTCCAAATAAAAACAATATTGATAGAGTTTATTATTTATAGTATATTTGATACTAGTTAGTTTAGTCCACAACTTTATGAAATGTGCTTATAAACCATATGGCTGGGTCATTTTGTAGTCAAATCATGCTGGTTCAAGATATTGTGGTTACATAACTACTGTGCAAGTATATAACTACTGTGCAAGTTTTGTTAAGATTCAATGCAAAATGAGGATGATACCATGATAACAACATTTTCCCTATATAACTATATGTAAAACAGTGACCCCAGGGACCCCAACTTCAATAAAATGTTTTAGAGGACCTCAGTGCAATGCTGCATGTAAAATATTGAAGTTTCAGAGAAAATGTTTTTAAAGTTTTGCTTACCACGAATTTCGCTGTTTCAGCCCCACCCCAGAGGTCTGCCCTAGGTTCCTGGGGGTCAGGAGCATAAATTCAAACATAAATTTTGACCACCATGTCAGCATCAGTAAATCACACCAAAAACCATTCAAATGAGTCTATTCAGTCATGCGAAATAATTTTTTTTGTCATTTTCTCTTATATAGATTTAGTAGAGAAAGCCCAATTACCAGGGCAAAATGCTATAACCCAGGGCCATGCAATTCACATTTTTTATAAAGAACCCATAAGCTTCAATAATCATGCTTACCATTTGCTACCCATTGCTTCCTATTTTAAGGTTTACCTTGAATTTTGACTGTTTTGGCCCCATCCCCAAGGCCACAGAGGGGCTGGGGCATTCATTAATACATGGATATTAATTGTAATGTCAGCAACAACAAATCTCACCAAAAAACATTCAAATAAGTTATTTTAGTCGTGAGAAAATCCCACATTTTGTGAGAAAGCCATCATGTGATATGGTTCCTCCATGGGGAAAACCCATATTTTTAGAGCAGAAATGAAGGAAAATGTATCACACCTGATCCACACATCTTACAGGGCATATAACATCATCTTCCATGGCCTAGTAGAGTTACTGATCTTGATGTAGAAGTATTGATCATTGATATTATTGAATGTAGAATTATTGATCTTGTTTTGGGATTAATTGATAATTGATCTTGATGCAGAATTATTAATCTTGATATAGAATTATTGATTTTGATGTAGAATTATTGAAAATTACATTTGCAAATATGAAATGGTAATACCCCAGTTTGTATACAGGCCCATAACAAATTGGTAGCAAAGTTTCAAATGTTGAATATTTATGGTCATATATGATAATTAGTGAGACAAATAATGTATTCGTTTCTATTGGTATTACAGAGGAAATTCCAAGAAAACACAAATTTATAATTTTAGTAATCTATTACATTTTCAAAACATGAATTATTACACTATTTTCAAAACATGAATGATTCCACTTTTTTCAAAACATGAATGATCACACTTTTTTTCTAAACATGAATGATTACACTATTTTCAATCAGAAAATTAAAAACTTCTTGTATATAAAGTTTAGTATAACCTTATTTGTTTTTCTTCGAATGCGAAACAAGTTATTACAGCTTATACAAGTCACGCTCGAAGTCTTATGCCAACTTGGCAGCTAAATAAGTTATTACAGCTTATACAAGTCACGCTCGAAGTCTTATGCCAACCTTGCAGCTAAATAGGTTATTACAGCTTGTACAAGTCATGCTCAAAGTTTAATGCCAACCTGGCAGCTCAATAAATTATTACAGCTTGTACAAGTCACGCTCGAAGTCTTATGCCAACCTGGCAGCTAAATAAGTTATTACAGCTGATACAAGTCGCGCTCATAGTCTTATGCCAACCTGGCAGCTAAATAAGTTATTACAGCTTGTACAAGTCACGCTAGAAGTCTTATGCCAACCTGGCAGCTCAATAAGTTATTACAGCTTATACAAGTCACGCTCGAAGTCTTATGCCAACCTGGCAGCTAAATAAGTTATTACAGCTTGTACAAGTCACGCTAGAAGTCTTATGCTAACCTGGCAGCTAAATAAGTTATTACAGCTGGTACAAGTCATGCTTGAAGTCTTATGCCAACCTTGCAGCTAAATAGGTTATTACAGCTTGTACAAGTCATGTTCGAAGTCTAATGCCAACCTGGCCGCTAAATAAGTTATTACAGCTTATACAAGTCACGTTCGAAGTCTTATGCCAACCTGGCAGCTAAATAAGTTATTACAGCTTGTACAAGCCACGCTAGAAGTCTTGTGCCAACCTGGCAGCTAAATAAGTTATAACAGCTTGTACAAGTCACACTCGAAGTCTAATGCCAACCTGGCAGCTAAATAAGTTATTACAGCTTGTACAAGCCACGCTAGAAGTCTTATGCCAACCTGGCAGCTAAATAAGTTATTACAGCTTGTACAAGCCACGCTAGAAGTCTTGTGCCAACCTGGCAGCTAAATAAGTTATAACAGCTTGTACAAGTCACACTCGAAGTCTTGTGCCAACCTGGCAGCTAAATAAGTTATTACAGCTTGTACAAGCCACGCTAGAAGTCTTATGCCAACCTGGCAGCTAAATAAGTTATGACAGCTTGTACAAGCCACGCTAGAAGTCTTGTGCCAACCTGGCAGCTAAATAAGTTATTACAGCTTGTACAAGCCATGCTAGAAGTCTTATGCCAACCTGGCAGCTAAATAAGTTATTACAGCTTGTACAAGCCACGCTAGAAGTCTTGTGCCAACCTTGCAGCTAAATAAGTTATTACAGCTTGTACAAGTCACGCTCAAAGTCTAATGCCAACCTGGCAGCTAAATAAGTTATTACAGCTTGTACAAGCCACACTCGAAGTCTTGTGCCAACCTGGCAGCTAAATAAGTTATTACAGCTTGTACAAGCCACGCTAGAAGTCTTATGCCAACCTGGCAGCTAAATAAGTTATTACAGCTTGTACAAGTCACGCTCAAAGTCTAATGCCAACCTGGCAGCTAAATAAGTTATTACAGCTTGTACAAGCCACGCTAGAAGTCTTATGCCAACCTGGCAGCTAAATAAGTTATTACAGCTTGTACAAGCCACGCTAGAAGTCTTGTGCCAACCTTGCAGCTAAATAAGTTATTACAGCTTGTACAAGTCACGCTCAAAGTCTAATGCCAACCTGGCAGCTAAATAAGTTATTACAGCTTATACAAGTCACGCTCATAGTCTTATGCCAACCTGGCAGCTCAAAGTCCAATGTACTGGTCACCAACACCCATGCTGCCATTAAACAAACTGCCAGTTGCACTTCATGATGCTCGCTCCTCTTCCAGAGCAAGTACATCCTGGCCATGGCCAGTGCCAGGATTCTCATTTAAAGTGAGAACAGAAAAGTCCTGAAAAAATTATTCATATTCATTTATCTTAGACAATTAATATAAAGCATACAGTTTTACTTGTAAAGAAAAACCTAAGCTAAGTTTAAGTCAAACCAACCATCGTCATTTTGCAAGTGTGTGCTACACACTCATACCCAATGGTTCTGGTTTAAGCTCAACTTGCACGCACGACCTTGGCAGGGAGCATTAAGTGGTCATTTGTGACTGCACTTCTGTCATCTGTTTCAGAGAGGACCCTGTTCATTTACAAATTTGGCAACTGTTTCTCATGGAGTTTCTACTTTTATTTAGAATTCCACTAGTTTACTGGCACTTCACTATGGGGTATCGTACCATCTGTTCAAAACAGTGCTAAACACCATAAAATACAATTGCTTGCCATTTAAGTATGGAAATGCTGCACATTATAAACAAGAAATGTGTCCATCAGATACAAAACCCCAGCAATCTCTTTAATAATGAACTTAACAGTAGATTAAGTTGAAAAGGTGTAATAGAAACATGTCTATTATAGGATTATCATCTAGGTAGCGGCTTCCCGATTGTCACTCAGCTGTTCCAGTTCATGAAATATCAATGACGGGTAACTTTCCAACAACATCCCTACAACTTTTCTATGGGCACCTTCGCCATGGAATCCTGCAGAAAATAAATAAATCTCAAATATTATTATAACAAATTATATAATATAATAATCATTCATACTGTGTTTCTTGTTGATATGATGAATGACATTAGTAATTTGCAGTTGAGTAAACAAATCGTCAGGCAGTACAACTTTTGAGACAGTTAAATAAGAATTTAACTATGAAGATACATGCCAAACAAGATATATATCATTTAAAAGAGAATAAAACTCAACATATATTCAACTGTTAAATGTATAATTAAGCAGTTTGTGACATGTAGCAGGTTCCCCAATTTGAATGACCTCTAATTATAAACTCTTTCAGTTATTTTGGTTTACATTGTTTTACAGAGTTGCTTTAACTGACCATGCAGAACAAGGGTCCTCTGTGGCCGAGTGATGAAGGTCGTATGTTCAAGTCCCGCTCGCTCCAAAAACTTGAGAAAAATGAAAAATGAAAGAATGGTTGCCAGTTACTTACTGAAGGACAGTGGTTCTACTCAGATTCATTCAAAGGTCTTCCTCAACCAATTAAATCGGATAAGCCATATATAGCCTGAAATGTTTTGAAAATGGCATTAGACCCTATTAAAAAATGTATACAGAACAAATTATATTCTTTAACATATTTAACACAAAGCAGGCGACATTGGGTTCAGGATTCTGAACTTTCAGACATGTATACAGTATGGGAATCATTTTATTACCGGGCCGAAATGCGTCGGAAACACCTAGTAAACGAACGCTAGACGCTTACAATTAAACATCCGTTTTGGTTGCTGATTGGACTAAACGTTTATCCAATCAGCAACTAGAACGCTTAGCTAAAGCGCTCCAGTTGCTGATTGGATAATCTAAGCATTTATCCAATCAGCAACCAGAACCTTTAGCAGGTACACTTGAATTCACATTTCATAATTAAAAGAGGTGTGATCTGGTTATCGATATATGCTCGCCAAAAAGACCAGTTTAAAGCGCAACGGTAACTGGTCATTGATATTATTAAACAAGTTGTTGATAAAAACATTGAATTATAACTACTACCAACAATATTTAAATGTTGTTGGGGATTCATGGCATCAGTTAGTTTGTTAATAGTGCATAATGACCATTACTGTCATACACTGTTTATAAGATTACATTCGATAGCATTATGGTAATAAAGTTATATCATCGTAACCATTTGAAAAACAACGGGGGTCTGATTTCTTAATTTATTATTAAACAGAAATTGGTGTACACTAGTATGTTTCTGTTTTGGAAACCTTAAAGTTGTCCTTTCAAGTCACGGATATGACATCACAGCGTAAACTGAATAAACAATTTAAAACACCACACTGTCGTTTCAACCACATATCATAAGAATAAATGTTTTATTTTTATGCGGAGAGATTTGGTAAAATTGTTTTTAAATTAAAAAGGAAGAAATATAAATAAAATAACTATGACTGTATGTTTTTATCCTACGCGAAAATTGATCACCTACAACCTTATTAAGCTCTTTTTATATAAAAAATATTCACAATATCTGTTTAAGATCTTTTGCTTTAATATATATATGAATATATATTTTAAATTGAACTGCAACCACAATAGATGCACTATCTGAATGTAGAAAAAAAGTCTGTATCATCTTGTATAGAGAGAACTTAATTTCCACTCAGTTAGTGATCCATATCTACAATTCTCTTGTGGACTGAAACAAGACAAGTGTTTGATTTTCGTATATAAGGAATTAAAAACATATTGTTTAGCAATCTTCGATAAAATAACTGCACTTGATCTAGTAATTAACAAAATACCTAGTCTCGTTTTGGAAAAGTCATAATCAGGAACCAATGAATGAGAACAGCTACAGATATGCCATAACTAACATATACATGTAGTAACATTTATCATAAACACTATAAAAGTTGAGACTGAAATTATAGCCACTGTCATAAACCCATCTGCTCAAGTGTGAAATATGCTTCCAGCGGTGCGACGCTAAGTAATCTATAATCCCATGACTGCAAGACGTGTCACCCCATATAAAATATCCAATCAAATGACAATGGATTTTATGGCTAATAGTGAGGGAACGGTTGAAATGATAAAGAGAAAAATGGACTTGTATATATAATTCCTTGCTTAAAAGTAAATGTATTAATTTCTTTCTTACTTTCATTCCCGACTATAACTATAAATTTAAATAAGCATTTATCGTCAATAAATTGTTTTTAAATGAATTTACAGTAGGTAAAATTTTAGCTTTCAGAATACTATCTGAGTTATTTATTAACGTGATAAATGTAAGGAACCAAGTTTTCACTTCATCTCGCCTCGCCTCGTTCACTCGTTTATTCATTGATGCATGTATGCATTTATTTTAAACATATATATATATAAACTCAAATGACTTACTTTATAGTTGTCGTTCTAAAAATATTTATTTTCTCATGTACATATTATGCAATTTAGCGTTAACGAAATCAATTATTAAAATATCGGAGAAAATGCTTTCAAGCATACTTAAATCATAAATCAAAATAATATAGATTATTTTAAACAGTAGATGTACATTTTGCAGTAATTAAAATATTGCTTATGTTTCTTATATTGCTAAAACAACATGTGTCAAATACGCATTGTGTAGATCACAAAGGAAGACCGACACGACGCCGCTGCAATTAAGGGAGTTTGGGGGGTGGAGGTAGGGGAGTTAGTCAGACCCTGTCCTGCATTCTATAATAAACCTGGATAGTCAGACTGCTAGACTAAATTTACTGGGACAACAACAGTCACCAACTAGAGTTTCTGCCTATAAACAATATAATGACAAATACAGACTTTGTGTGGGCATCTCCTATATTAAGTGTATTTTTATACATAAGGAAAACTTTTAAACGCATCAGGGTAAAAAATGGCTTGTGTTTCGTTAAATACCTTGCAGTCAATCAGCATTGCATATGCATTATGATTATTACAGTACCATCTAGATGGGCCGCCTAAGCTTAGTAGGTTTGACCTTCAAATCAGGGCCTGTGTTTTCGAGTACCTGCCCGGCAACTCTTTCCGTGTTAATTGTTATACGACATTAAGTCTCATTGGGATTCGTCTATAGATATACAGAGTGTGGCCGGGAGGGGTATTTGAACGCCTGACCATTAGATTGATAGTCAAACGTGCTTCCATCTTAGCCCAGAGTGATGGTTGTAATATGATGATATTGAGATGATATTTATAATGACAGTTGTGTTGTTAATGATTTCAATATGCGATGATAATTATAGTGCTGTTACATCTTGCTACTGATATTGATTAAACCGATTATTCTGTTGTTGCTGCATACAATGTAGTAGTAGTAGTAATAGAAGTAGCAGTAGAAGTAGTAGTAGTAGTAGTAGCAGCAGTAGTAGTAGTAGTAGAAGTAGTAGAAGTAGTAGCAGTAGTAGTAGGAGTAGTTGTAGCAGTAGTAGTAGAAGTAGTAGTAGTAGAAGTAGTAGCAGCAGTAGTAGTAGTAGAAGCAGTAGTAGTAGCAGTAGTAGCAGCAGTAGTAGAAGTAGTAGAAGTAGTAGTAGAAGTAGTAGTAGTAGTAGTAGTAGTCAAAGTATCAGAAGCAGCTGCAGTATCAATAGTAGTAATTGTAGTAGTAGTACTGGTAGTAGCAGTTTAATATGTTTAGAACGTTCCGGCTATTGTCTACAATTAAGCTGCCAGCTCTTTTTTGTTGAACACATGTTTGCCGTAACGGACAAATACACATGGTGAATTGAGAAATCTTAGACTTATATTTCTAATCTATTATATAAGTTGATAAAATTGTTTTTATCTTGTGTGTTTTTATTTACTTTTATCAATACAAATTAACTTTATTGAGGAAATTAAGTGTATTAATTTAATATTAAATCTAAATATGGCTAATGCGTTTAACCTATGATCAGTCTCATAACATAAAATATGCCCATCATTTACCGTGGCCATGTGTTAACTGATGTGTATTAAATATTCTCCAGTGAGATGGTGCTAGAGTTAAACCATTTTCTTTGACGAATATGTCGATTTCTAGAGTAGACGCCATATTTCACACCAGCGTGACATATTTTCATCAGCTCTTTTCAGGAAGTATATTAAAACTACCCTTATTAAAACAATATTTCAATTTTCTAATAGATATATATCAACTTATAATTTGTATTTTAATCAAGTGAATTTGTGATATCAACGTATTCACACCTTTCATCACGATGGTTTTGGCATACCTTTCTAATCCTGTGCTGTTTACACAGCATTGTAACAAAAACTCGCAACACAAACTAATGTTGAAATATCTATCCGAAATTACCCCATGTTGCGATACGCATCGATAGTCACGTGTTTGCAAGTTGATGTTATTAATTAAAACACATGTTCTTTCAAAGTTTCAAGTTTGGTTTAAAATGTGTTCACACTAGCTGGGTACCTAATTTAGAGACATTAAACATTTAATTATTTCAATGAACAATTCAACTATTTACCTTGCCAAACATTCTTATTGTTTCAATATATATATATGTACGCGTATGTTAATGATACCGCAATCGAAAAGTTATATGAAATTGTAAATATATATATACATAGAAGTTTCTGATATTAGCAAACATTGTCATGATGGAATTGCTATTAACAGGAGAACGTAAAGTTTTCGATCTACCTCAATTTCAAAATAAAACATACCAATTGAATGATAACCGAAAACTACTAATCATAAACTTAGCTCGTATTCATTACACAAAATTGTATAATTATTAAGCGTTAATCGAAACACACATTAACATATTGATCAAGTGAAATTGAAAAACGGTTCGCATGCACATAACACAAACTGAAATGGTAAAACGCTGCACATGCGCAGACCAGAAATAGATAAACGGTACACAAGTGCATAAGCACCCTAAACCGTTAGTTTCCAAACTAACAAATCACAAACATGGTCGAAACGGCACTGAAACGTAAAAACTCGGTAATAAAACAGTTCCCATACTGTATCTGGTGTTCTACCATAGGAAGTGCATTTAAGTGTTAACCTATTATCTAACACATCCAGTTCATGTTACCATTCCTTGACCACTTAGATGCTTATAAGAACTTGTGACTGAGTCCAGATTGTTTGTATAGGTTAAACATTATGTGTGGTGTCCTTGAGCAAGACACTTTTTCTGCATATGCCAAGTACATGTCTCTATATATATAGAGAACAGTACAAAATTAAGTGTTGTGCAAACGTAATACATGTGCTTGGCAGCGGAAAGATAAACAACTCAGTACAATATTAAATGGCTAAAGCTGATTACAATTTAAATTGTTGGACTATCAGAAGTAACACTATTATCAATATTTTGGATTATCAATGACAAGTGTTATCTAGTGTTATGTGCAGTGATAAACATGTTGTTGAATTCCTTGTTGTGTAATAGGTCCTCTGCTATGGCAACTGCATTTTGAAACTGTTTTATTGGTCAGATGAAATCGTGGTCAACAGTATAACAAAGATTACAGAACAAAATTATACCTTTGACAATGGCTATAGTATGCGTCGCTCCATTTGCCTTCCAAAAATAGGAATATGACAAACAGCCTTGCAGCATCAAACATCATTATTGTTTATAACTGAAAAAGAAGCAATTATTTTATTACACTAAAACTTTTTTTATTGATATATATATATATATAGCATATTATATACATAGATATTTGTGTTCTCAGGCTTGTGACTACACCAATATTTGTATAAAATTTAGAGTCTCAACTCTGCCAGCTTGGAATACATACCCGGTAACTCAACTTTGGGAGTTTTTTGTCCACATTGTAAACAATAAATATACATAGGGATTTTTTTAATATATAGTTAGTTTAGAGATAATGAATTATTTTTTCTCTCTCTTTTTTTTTAAATATATACCTCTAGGTCATCTTGGAGAATTAACTTTTTTAAGTTCATTCAACCTTTAAACTTTCCTCAAAATACATAATATAACTTTTTAAAATAGATCACTGAATTTCGAAATTGAAATTTTAAAAATATATATATATATTTCAATTTAGAGATTGGATGTTTTTCTTTTTTTAAATATAAGCATTCATACAGTTCTGAAACAATAACAAATGAATATTGCAGTATGAATTTGGAGCTAAGATTTACACATTTGTTTCAGGGGAATATTTCATTTGTCTGAACTCCATGTAATTGTGTAATACAGTTAGTTGACATCTGAAACTTTGTGGTCTATGGTGCTGTTCTCTGATCATGTATGCTACACTGGTGCGGTTTGGGGTTTCAGTCTAGCTCAATCCCAAAACTTACAGCAAGAAAGTTTGCCAGTTACTTACATGAGAAGGAAGTGGTTCTACTATGGTTTATGTTTAATTAAAAGTCTTCGTCCACCAAAAAAGCCAGTCCAGGCCTCGAACCCGGGACCCTTCACTTAAAGGGCTCTACCGTATGAGTTAACCAAACCGCTTACATAAATTCCTCTCCTAGTAGGTTACGTACACACTGTGACATATTCCCTAACAAATCTGGAATTTTTCCCCAATTTCCATAGAGAACAGAGAATCATGTGGAATGTTTCTCGGAACATATGTCAGTCATAGCCCCACGTTGGGCGCCAAATGTAACAGGAAGAGAAAATACGCAGCCAGTCCGGGACTCGAACCCAGGACCCTTCACTTACAGGGCGAATGTTCTACCGTCTGAGCTAACCAAACCGCTTACATAAATTCCTCTCTTAGCAGGTTACGCACACACTGTGACATATACAACAAGTCTCTGATATGTAATAAAGATAATCTTGTAAACATCAATCCTGACTGTGACATGGCTTTGTTCTTTCTCCAGCGATTCACCCAGACAGCTCCAAATCACCACTCAGTATTCAACTAGCAACACATACAAAGCATAATTTAAAATTGACAGGGACAGTAGAGTACTGCATAGTGTTGGCCACTCATGCCAGAGGTTGCAGGTGTGATCTCCAGCTCAATCACACTCTAAACTAGAAAACTCAAGAGCAGTTCCGAGTGTTCATGGCAATCAATTTTATCATTATACAGCTACATGCCGAAAGTCAGTTGAATACACAGACTTCTTCTGACAGAAGTTATTGATCAGAAACTTGACCAAATTCTCTCGGTAAAGGATAGTAACTCATTGTATGCAGTTTCAGTTTTTGTAAACGCCCTTAAAATGGAATATAACCGGACATCCACATAATTTTTTCAAAGGTATTTTTTATAATATACTGATGCCCCTGAATTTGTGTCTGCTTTCAAAACACATTGTACAATACTTAGTTTAGTTTTGTACAAACGAATCATGTAGCTATACGTAACAGGTAATGGTCATAATTATGCATGCAGCTCACTTACTTTTCATTCACATAATCCGAAACATAAAGAAAAACATAACATTTACAAATATTTTATAATAAGTAAAATATTCATTCACATTATATTAAAAAAAAATCTTATTTGTAAATTTGAAGCTGAAAAATTAGAACATCCATTTAGTGCCATTGTAAACAGTGTCAAGATGCAATATACTATATAGTGTTTTTTTTCTTGACAAATTATCTATAATGCAATGAAACAAACACAATAAAGACATAACTTGAGTTCATTTATCTGTATTTAACAATTTTTATCTGACAAAGTATTTATCAGGCAAAGAAATAAAAACATACCTAGAGTACACTCGTCTGGAATTGACATAAGAATGTTCTTGTTACACTTATAAAGCAAATGTAATAGAAAAATACCTGCAGCTCTTAGTCAAAATGTTGTACAATTTCTGCTGCACAACTCACACATCTGTTACTAGTGTAATGTAAATTTTACAGCTGTGTTAGACCTTGTCCAAGAAATGATTTACCATATGGCATATTATATATTTTATTGTTTCAAGGGAAGTAACCCATCTGTCTATCCATCTTCAGTGTAAATGGCCAGTATGCAATATTAAAGCACGCAGAACATCTTGGTTATGACTTTACGACTGTAAGCCTCTGTCTGGCCCTCAATGTGTAGTATTCTTCACAGTACAGACAAAATATTTGATCTAATAGCAGTCAAACCTGTGTAGGCAGTCACTTCTATTAAGCAGCCACTTGTCTTTAGCAGCCACTTATTATTCCCATGTATATGATTTCATAGCAAAGTAATCTATATTAAGCAACCTGTCTTAAAAAGGCCACTTCTGTTCCTTCCCTTGACTGGCTGCTTAAGACAAGTTTGTATATATTAATACTACAGTAAACTGGTAAAATGTCTTTGAAAAATGTTATGCAGTATACAAGTTACAAGCATTCTCATGAATTGAAAATCACACGACACAATTTAAGAAATGACATGAAGAAAACTGTGGAAACACAATTGATATGTACATGAATACACAACACCACTGTACGGGGTCTCAGGGAATGAAGAAGCACTACATGCTTCTAGCATCAACTGAACAATAACACTGCCATACACACGTTTAGACAATAACTAAAAATATATAAAAATATATTAATGTATGCATTAGAAAATTAGCTTCTTACAGTAATACATCCACAATATATTCAAGTATCATGGGACCTGGTGTTTCAAATACTGCAGGCATAACAGCTGAACATAGCTAGGGACTAACATCCTGAAAACAAAAACACACAACATAATTTACAACTACCGATTCAAGCCAGTGAATGTCATTTGTAAATCTGAAACTGTAAATTAAAGCAATCATCAGATAAACTTTAAAGATGTACCTGTCTGGCATTATTCACCAACTGTGGTTTGCAAGAATGCACACAAATAATGCAATTTTTCAACAAGGGTCATAACTGTGATAATAATAACTCTGTTTGTCTGAGATATTATGGTTATATAACTAATATGCAGGTTTGGTGAAGATCCAATGAAAAATGCATGTGCCAGAATGCAGACAAGCAAACTTTTACAAATGGACAATGGACACAGGGTTATCCGAATAGCTCACCTTGTGATTTGCTGTGGTGACATACACACATGAGTCGGGTAAATCAATGTGCATTTTTTTTTACAGATTTTTTTCATCCAATTTCACAGTCGTTCTTGTCAATGTGAAGGAAACTGCCGAGAATTCCAAGTCAATCTCACTCTTATCTTTAAACAAGACAATGGATAAAGATAAATAATAAACATTAACATAATGAATATGCAAAATGTTGTCCAAAAGAAAAATTGATTGATTGATTGACATTTTAGTGTCATTTTTATGCCATCAAGGGCTAACAGACGATCAGTTAACCTAACCACTGTTTCCTGGGATTAACAAGTATTCAAGCACATCCAATCTCCGCAAGTAAAATATTCAAAAGAAAAAAATGTTTATCTGTTCTGGTCCCAACATAAAATCCAGCAACATCTCGAGAGTTGAAAAGGCCGTCACCCAGACCTGGCCACACATTTCACACAGAGAGTGCTTCGAATACTCACTCAGACCTACAGTCTCCATCCTGGAACAACAGGTGGATGTTCTGTTGATATATTATATATGTTAACTTAAATATTTAATGTTTTTATGTTCATTGTCTACTATTAAACCTTTGATGACATAAAATAACAGTAAATATTCGGACAAACAAACTATATATGCCATATATAACCTATCTTTAAATACAACTCACTTGGCATATATATATATATATGTATTATCAAACCTATCTAAGTAATCACCTTTGGGGTTTTCAGTTGTGCCTAGACCAGAGGTTGTGGGTTCAATCCCCAAACTGACCCGAAGCCTCTCAAATAACAACACTCAGTACTGGTTCAACCAATGACACGAAATCAAGAACAAAACATACAAGCTTTGAGATTTTGCAATTGAGCTAAATTAGTATAAATTAAGCGAAAAAGTTTCAGCTACTTGCAGAGATGATTGTGCTTGAGTACAGGTTAACCTTCCAGGATCCAAGAAATGAATGGTTTGGTTAACTGATTACCTGTTGTCCCTTGATGGCATGAAAGGATACTAATATTCAAAACAACTGTAGGGCAGTTTACCATAGCATCGGCTTCATGTTCATATTATTCTTTAATTCCAGTTTAAGCAGTGTCTGAACACACTAGTTGTGTATGGTTACAAAGATGTAAGTTTAATGCATACTACAATATGAACAGTATACCAGCTAGCGTAAATTTAATTGAAGTTAGTCAGCATTTACCATTGCCAGAATTAAATAATTTGGATGTTAACAATACCAAAGTTTGCTGATATTTACTATTGAATGTTTGCTGGTGTATTTTATTTCTAACAAATGACATGTTACATATGGCATATCTAGTTTTACTGGTGAACACATCAGAATGAATCCAGGTAGAACCAACATCCTTTCACTGCAAGTAATTGGTGAATTTGCTCATATAAAGGTTTTGGACCAAGTTGGGCCTGAACCCACAACTTCAATAGGGAGAGGTAAGTGGTTATTAGATGACAGCACCTTTGATCACACAACCAAGATGGTCCCAATTTGTTAAATAATCAAAAGACCCTTATTCATGTAAATATCAACACATTTGTGCTCACAGACTGGCAAACAAGCTCAAACCAATAAACATCCCACTCCAACAACTGTGATGGCAGTATCTCATACAGAGATGAGGTTAACGGTAGGGTAACTGCCTTGTATGCAGGTAGACTTGTGTTTATACCCACAGACAGGCAAACAAGCTCGAACCAATAAACCCACAACTGTGCTGGCAGTATCTCATACAAAGAAGAGGTTAATGGTAGGGTATCTGCCTTATATGCAAGTAGTCTTGTGTTTGATTCCCAGAGAAGTAAGGATTTGATAAATGATACTAAAAGTTTCCTTTGTTGGTGTCCAGAATTTACAGGATAGTACTTGCCTTGACATTACTATACTTTTTTTGTATCAAAACTTGTGTGACAGTTTGCAATACAATACTTTAGTGTGTCAATGCTCAAACCACAAATTGATGAAAACAATTTATAAAACTAGAAATATGTTCAAGGATGCCTCTGCTGTCAGTCGAAAAGAAGCCATATAACTCCTGTAAAATTTGACCAGCACAAACAAGTATCACACTCGACTTATAAATACATACTAAATGTTAATTAAATGCAGACCCTGTCAAAAGTTATTAATCAGAAATCATAATTTACCAAAAATTACTTATATATTGATAATTACTCCTGTAATACTTGACCAACATTGACAAATATTGAATATTCTCCAGGAGTGGCAATAATATTACAAAATTCTGGTATGCTCAAATTTAATGGTGATGAGGTAATCTTAAAGATTTATTAAAGTGTCTATGTAGGCAACAATACTGTGAGGTTAGTAGGTGACGTCTTACTGGGAGGCACCAAGTTCAGAAGTTTACCTACTTTATTGATGTTTTATGTACTGTCCATAATTAGTAATACATTTTTTTATTCTTCATAAACACATCTGGATATTTTCATGATCCTCAGTTAGCAGTATTTCCAAAGTCATTGTTTTAAAGGTGCTTTCTTCCCACATTACAAAGAAATGCACATTTTTGTACTGAAAAACTGTTTTAGATGAAACCAATTACATACCTGGGATAGGGCCACACTGACAGACAAGATGTTTTGTCTGTACAACAATATTCAGCTGAACAGTTTACCGACTACAGCACTATAGAAGTAATCACATCACAGCACTCAGACATGTCAATGATGTTACAGTATGTTCTGTAAGGAGGCAAGACAGAGCAACATGGCAATTTAAAGTAAACAATGTCATAACTGTAGTATTGCATTCAAACCCAATACAGAATAAACTGTGAAATCAAAATATGAGAAAAATAAAATATGTGATTTACAGTTGTTTTGTAGCTGAAACTGTTATTTCTAATATGAAGCAATACTCATTATCAGACGTTGAATTATGAACAAAGTGGAGAATGTGTGGTCCAGTGGTAGAGCAAGGAACCCATAATCGGAGGGTCATAGGTTTGATTCTCCCCTATGTGTGAAGTTCTTGAACAGACACATTTTGTGCTTATGCTTGGAACTGGTTCTACCCTGGGCTGAGGAAGACTTCAAGCGTGATCTGTATAAATTATATTGACTTGTTTCCCAATTGAAGTAAAATAAATAAGTTATAAACTAAATGAACAAACTGACGTATTTATGAAGTACAAACACAAAATGGCAACAAACATCAATAAAATAAAGTCCTGAATGAAACATTAACCAGTTTTAGTCAATTAAATAGTGTATGATACTCCAGACTTGACCTAATGCTGGAGCAACAGTAATTCTGTTTGTACCATCACCCATGTAACACCCTTGAACCACATGTTATAAATTACCAAGACATTAAACAGAATATGCTCCCCCTACATCCTCACAAGAAATAAAACAAGATTAAAATAGTCAGAATCATGTATAAAAATTGTAGTAAGGTGAATAAGATGATATATAAGTTCAAAGATACAGACGTATAAGTGACTGCAGATGCTTACAGGTGCCAACAGGTGATTACAGGTGCTTACTGGTGACTATATGTGTTTACATGTGACTACAGGTGCTTATTGAAAACTACATGTGTCTACTGGTGACTACATGTGCCTACTGGTGACATGTGCTTACAGGTGACTACAGGTGCTTACATGTGATTACATGTGCTTACATGTGACTACAGGTGCTTAAATGTGACTACATGTGCTTACATGTGACTACATGTGCTAACATTTGTGTACATGTGCGTATGTGTGACTACATGTGACTACAGGTGATTACATATGACTATATGTCTTTACAGGTGACTACATGTGCATACATGTGACTACAGGTGCTTTCATGTGACTACTGGTGACTACATGTGCTTAAAAGTGACTACAGGTGATTACATGTGACTACTAGTGATTACATGTGACTAAAGTGTTACTAGTGACTTCATGTGCTTACATGTGACATATGCTTATATGTGACTACCGGTGCTTACATGTGACTACATGTGGTTACAGGTGCTTACAGGTAACAACATGTGCTCAGATGTGACTACAGGTGCTTACATGTGACAACATGGGCTTACATGTGACTACAGGTACTTACATATGACTATAGTTGCTTAAATGTGACTACACATGCTAACATGTGACTACATATGAATACATGTGCTTACATGTGACTACAGGTGCTTACATGTGCCTACTGGTGACTACATGTGCATACATATGACTACAGGTGCTTACATGTGACTACATGTGCTTATATGTGACTACAGGTGCTTACATGTGTCTACAGGTGCTTACATGTGACTACAGGTGCTTACATATGACAACATGTGCTTACATGTGACTACAGGTGCTTACATGTGACTACATGTGCTTACGTGTGACTACAGGTGCCCACATGTGCCTACTGGTGACTATATGTGCTTACATGTGACTACATGTGATTACATGTGACTACAGGTGCCTACTGGTGATTACATGTGCTTACAGGTGACAACATGTGCTTACAGGTGACAACATGTGCTTACAAGTGACTATATGTGCTAACAAGTGACTACAGGTGCTTACCGTTAACTACATGTGCTTACACGTGACTTCATGTGCTTACAGGTAACTGCATGTGCTTTCAGGTGATTACAGGTAACTACATGGGTTAACATGTGATTACATGTGCTTACAGGTGACTACATGTGCTTACTGGTTACTGCAGGTGCTTACAGGTGATTACAGGTAACTACAGGTAACTACATCTGATTCTGGTATTTGAGAATGTTCCTTCCAGGGGCATCTGATTCTAGTATTTCCTTCCAGGCAGTAATGGGAAAGCCATTGATACCAACTTTCTCACAAAAATAACCTGAAATATATTTCATTCTTTTTTTAAATACATTTTTATTACACCAAAAAGAAAGATATTCTGGTTTACTATTTTGTAGCAGACAAGACACGAAGAGTTGTCTCCCATTTCTTACATTAAAAGACATCACAAATGTCAAGTAAAGTTTATCACCAAAATATTCTTTGTAAACCTTTGAATACAAGCAATATATAATAATGTCTGTTTTAGAGTAGCTCTATTTACTTGATTTTTAATAACCAGTTCAGTAAGTTGTAGTCTTGATCACCTGCAACACTTGCTTTTCTATAAGACAAACATTGTGTCAAGTTGCACAGAAGAAACGTTTGAATCTAAAACTGAGATCTGATTGGCTGAAACAAACACACCTCTGTGACAGTTATCTTTTAACAGGATCTGGTCAAACAATCAAAATATAGGTAAATTAGTGGCAATAACATTGCTGGATGATATAGTTCACAATTTCAGATAGTTTACAACAGCTTTATAATTATAATATCATAATAATAATATAGGCAGAAAACATCTGGAACAATTTGTTTTGAAATTGAATCCTGTTCATTATAACAAAATTTGGTCTAAAACTGAGAAAACAGCTGATTTTAGAAGCCATGTATTTTATGTTATAATGATACAACTACCTTAAAGACACCTATTGTTTTGGAGGCACGATCCAGCACTGTGGTTCCACCTGACCACAGTTATACAGCAAACATCGGGTCAGCCACATATCATGGTAGTAAGGAGAAGTAGACCATGACATGTGTGGAGGCAGTGGATATCTTCCACATACAACTCTGGGTTCAAGGGATGTAATAATACATGATAGAACCCAACTGCAAACAAAATGAAGAATAATTACAAAAATATTATTTAGTTGCCAACAATGAGTGTAAAATATTTTGCCGTTGTGCTCTGAAAACATCAAAAATTTCCATGGTAACAGAACATTATTGATAATGAAAACTATTATACTATTATATGAGTTCATTTAATCAATCCTTAAAAACATGTTTTCTTTTTTTCATTTTGGTAAGTAGGTAGCTATTTTTTCATGATTTTGATTTTAAAGGAAGTATAATAAATAAAATCTGCATGGTTTAGTGTCAAATCTTTTCAAAACATGACAAAATCAATGTTTGAATTGGAGTTGCAATGTTGAAATGACATCCCCATTCTAAACATAGACAGCACTTAAATACTGATTGACAGCCTTAACATCGTCATACAGACTTTTGCAAAGATGAAACAAATTTTACAACATATAAACCTATAAGACAGATATAAAAGTGAAAACACATTAATCACCAAACAATTTTAGGCGAGAAATCTGATTTAGTGTAACCTAGGCGTATAGCTCAAGTTGGGAAAACACCTTTTTAATACATGTACATTATTTTGGAAAATTGTTTTTAGCAAAGTTTAAAATTTTGAAAAATCCATATAACTGCCTTTAAATAAAAATGGACAGAAATCGATAAAAAAGTTGGGTAGCTGCAATTTGGACCGTCCTTAAAAAAACATTTGTTTGCTGCGCTCCAACCCAGTATTTTTCATGTGGGTAGAAGGTGTATAACTTCCCTTTAGCACCAATGACCTTGTTGTAATACTTTTGTATACCTCTGTGGAAAATAAAATCAACACACAGAGACGAATGTACATACAGTTGGAAGGTGAAAAAGAGACATAGCAATAGACAAAACAGTAAATTCCTTACTTTTATATTCCAATTGTCTGGATTTTTTAATGTTACATGTAAATCCAATAAATCTATGTTTTTATATCCATCTGCCCCATTTATCCACCGTGTCTGATATTATCAAAATGCTAATCCTAATACTTCAAGATTTTTTTATACTTACGATTCTGCCAAGCTCATCAAATGACACTTACTCTAGCTGCAGTATTTCAGTGCCAGATTCTGCAGATTTGTTGTCAGCTCTGCCTGGAACACTGGTACCAACCCCAGGGCCAACACTTTCTGTCCATACTGTATTATGCCACCTGAATCCTAAAATATTCCAACGCTGACTGTATGGTTGTAGTTGTTTGTAGATACCATCAGCTATCTCCACCTGGCTGTTAATGGTTGATATTGCCTGAAATATAATTACCGGTACATAAAATATACATATGGGTATACATTTTTAAATGGGATTTAACACATTGTTCAATACATTACAAGTTATGCACCATACATCCAGCTTTCCTCGTAGAGAAAACCTCAGAATGAATCTGAGTAGAATTACTATCTTTCCACATGTAACTGGCAAACTTTCTCATATCTTCATTATAAAGCAGCTGCACATTTACCTCTGTTGTTGGACTAACATACTATCAATATATAGCATCAGTAAACAACATAAAATTTCCATACTGATTCAGCATCATTTGTATAATTCTAATCCATTAATTTGATACATTTCCTCCATATTAACCATGCAATCTATAAACAGGAAATAAAACAAACATGGATAAAATTAATGTTACTTTCAAGGACTTTTATGTTGTTTCACAGATTCAATATTCCTCTGCACTGTTTAGTCTCTGATTTCAGTGTCATATTGAATACAGATATTTGCAGACCGCTGTTTTGTAAAAACTCGCTTTTCTGTTGTTTGAAAGGCAAGCATGTAAATCTGAGAATCACAAGCCCTGGGCGTCGCGCTATTATATTCTTGGAGCATTATGCCTCACTAAAATGAACGTTATTTTATTCAATACATATGATAGCAAAGTACAGTACATGTGTTTTGAGTTTATCATCAAAAGGTTTACATTTTCCATCAGGTGCAAACTTTTTTTTAATATATTTTATAATACAGTGTATTATTGATAATTATTATTTAAGGCCGTTCCATTGAAATATAATTCTTTTATCCATGCAGTGATTTTAAACCAACTGATCAGTAGTTTTTTCAAACATCACTCTGTGTGATTAATACTGTATATTGCGTTGATCATTTTTATCAAAATGGGGACCTCGCCAAGATTTTCAAAATGTTCATGTGTGTTATATACAGTCAAAACTCGTTATCTCAATATTGCTTGTGTCGATATTCCGATAGTGTCAATATATTTTGCCATCACCAACTTTTCCCCTTCATTGTGTATGTAAATATATTCCTTTTTACTCAATATTGTCTGTATCAATATTTTGAATATCTCGATCCCTGATTTAGTTCCTGATTGATCATTTCACACCTTTAATTGAATGTTTGTCTCAATATATTTATTGTTGACATGATATTGTATTTTTCCAGGTCATGTGAAAATGTATGCGTGTCATTTTTCACAGTAACACTAATTACTGGTCAATGACAAAGGTGTCAATTTTAATGATTGACAGAATGTTGCAAACATTAGTTGATTGCATGTAAATTGTTTAAATATCATTGGATTCAATCCATCGGCCTCAACTGTTATCTCAAACTCCCAAGAAGGACCCAGATATCAGTATTGATATCGACAGTGTAAGTCTACTGCATAAACCATAATATGAAAGTGAAAGAACAATTGACATACAACAATTATCAGGTGATAAAAATAAATATTGATCTTGAGCATGTTGAGACAACATCTATGTGGATACTCGGATATCTCAAGGTTTTTTCTGCAGTCCCTCCAATATGGAGATAATGATTGTTGACTGTATACAGATACAGAATATTCTTCCCCCCCCCCCCCCCCCCCCCCATTTACCTTCTTTCTGTCATCCTCATTCTCTATTTGATCAACTGCACAGCAAGGATGGGCAGTCAGGTGAACATGGTGTACTTGCAGAAACTACAGGTGGTACACAGGAACAGTCCTTCTCAGCGTAGTTTATAGCTCTGTAACTGAATGTTACAGTGTACATGTAAGGATGAGCACAGTCATCTGTTTTATGACATTACAGGTCAACAACCAGATGCATGTAAATGTGTATGAGATATACATGTAGATGATAGAGACCACTTACATATAAGAAATGTATGTTAGTCAACACTAGATAAGTGGATGTATAGACGAAGATTCATTTACTGGAAGATCTCAGAATGAATCCAAGTAGAACACAGTTCTTCCACAAGATACTAGCAAACATTCTCATATAAAGTTTTGGGAATGTAAAACATTACCTAAGCAATAACATACAATGCCTTAGAGCACTGAGCCATGAAATATCAAGTAAGTAAATCAATGAAAACAAATTAAAACAGATAAAATTAAAGCTACAAACCTTTATTTGCAACACAATATTTCCACCAGTTGACTGGTCTGCTGAATGCAATGTCAACCTTCAGATGCTCTATCTGTAACCATACCAGGACATAACGCAGTCTAATACCTGAACAATTACATTCAAATATTGACATTAATATTGATTAACATTTAATGAAATTGGAGAGATAATTCATGCTTAATACATTAATGTTTCAATCATATGCTAATCATGACTATGTAACAACATTAAATTTGTTTTAACCATATATGACCTATAATTTGTTCTTTAATTACTTTAATATTAAATTGACAAGCAAAAATTTAAACATTAAAATGTGGCATTATAAATGACCTAATGTAAACAAATTTGCTAAATAGGAGCCAGTTCATGAAATTCCAGTTGCCAAGAGTAATCGTTTAAACTTTACTTAATTTTATTAACAATGACCATACTACTACAGCAGTTAATCTGAAAGATCATTGTGACTAAGTTTGGTCACATGAGTCAGAAACAAGAAATGTCACTGTTAAGTGTCGCATGCCCCCAAATAGTCTGTGAAAAATAACAATATATGATATAATAGGTAGCGATCTATCCATGAATATCAAAAGTAACGGACTGATGTTTCAAACTAGACATGCAATTTCATTGTTTTTTTACATTAAAGCATGACATTGACCTTTGTGTATTCTTGACCTTGACATCTGATGTTACAGTAGTGGTCTGGGTATTTCAACAGTTAAATGCAGGTGAAACATTATCATGACATGCTGAACACTTGTGTCAAGCTATTTTAAAATCCCTAAATGTAAATTACAGATCAATTGTTGATCAATTGATAAATTGAGCTAAGTGTATTTGAAATGCATCCATGTATGACAATGTTAAAGGACAGACTTGGCATCTCAAACAGATTCAAAGTGTTGTCATACATGCTCAAAGTGTGACCTTGACCTTTGAGGTAAGGGTCTAGGTCTTACTTTTGACACGTCGTCAGGTCATCTTGATAAATTGAGCAAAGTTAAAGACAAAGTCACAGACCAGACACGCAATATCAAACAAATTGAAAGTGTGACATTGACCTTTGAGGAAAGGTTCTGGGTCTTACATGTGACACTTAATTATGTCATCTTAATCAACTGAGCTTAGTGTTTTTAAAATTTATCCATAGATGGCAAAGTTACAGACTGGACAAGAAATCTCACACAGACTGAAAGTGTTGTCAAACAAACTCAAAATGTGACCTTGACCTTTGAGATATGCATGTGGGTCTTACATGTGACATGTTGTAATGTCATGCTGATGAATTGAACCAAGTGTTTTTGAAATTTATCCATAAGTGACAAAGTTTCAAACCGGAAACAAAATCTCAATCAGACTGAAAGTGTCATCAAAGTTAAATTGTGACCTTGACCTTTGAAGTGGGGTTCTTGGTGAAACGCGGGACACATCGTCATGTTATGTTGATCATTTGTAACAAAATCCATCTATGCATGACAAAGTTACAGGCCAGACACAAAATCTCAAACAGACCGAAAGTGTTGTCAAACAAACTCAAAGTGTGACCTTGACCTTTGAGGTAGTGGTATGGGTCTTACTCATGGCACGATATCGTGTTATGTTGATCATTTGTAGCAAGTATTTATAAAATCCATCAATGCATAATTAAGTTACATGCCAGACACAAATTCTCACACAAACTCGAAGTGTTGTCGAACAAACTCAAATTGTGACCTCGACCTTTGAGGTACGGTTGTGGGTCTTACTTAAGCAACACATCGTCATGTTATGTTGATCATTTGTAGCAAGTATCATCAAAATACATTTATGCATGACACAGTTACAGGCTGGACACGAAATCTCAAACAGACCGAAAGTGTTGTCAAACAAACTCAAAGTGTGACCTTGACCTTTGAGGTATGGGTATGGGTCTTACTCATGGCACGTCATCATGTTATGTTGATCATTTGTAGCAAGTATTTATAAAATCCATCAATGCATAATTAAGTTACATGCCAGACACAAATTCTCACACAAACTCGAAGTGTTATCAAACATACTCAAATTGCGACCTTGACCTTTGAGATACGGGTGTTGGTCTTACTCGCTACACATGTTCATGTTAATATGTTGATCATTTGTAGAAAGTATCAACAAAATTCATCAATGCATGACAAAGTAACAGGCTGGTCACGAAATCTCACATAAACTCAAACTGCGACCTTGACCTTTGAGGTACGGGTGTGGGTCTTACTCGCGACACATCATCATGTTATGTTGATCATTTGTAGCAAGTATCAACACAATTAATCTATGCATGACAAAGTTACAGGCCGGAAACGAAATACCAGACGGAAGGACGGACGTACGGAAGGATGGACGCTGCGATTATTATATGCCACCCCAAAATAATTTTCGGGGGTATAAAAATAGTAGCACGACTCTTTACCATTAAAAAGAGAAATACTTTTAAGATTCTGTAACAAGCCCAGAAGAAATATTGAGTGACTCAGTAAGAATAGTTGGATTCAGAGGTTTCTTCCCCAGGGATAACCGTAGTTGTGGTAACAAGACTTTGGCAAGTAGCTGTCAAAACCATATCATGAGAGACAGACTGTTTAATCTGAATGTGAAAAACCCATAAAATTATAATTTTCTTAAATACAAATCACAATAAATAATTATACATGTAATTTAATCTTTTAAACTGCAAATCAAATTAGCAGATTTCGTTTTCAAGTCAATACGAGAGGTAATTTTGAAAAATCGATTCTATTCAGCAGACAATATAAAAAGTAATATTTTACTCTGTGAAACAATGCAGAATCTATATTCTCCGTGTCATCAAATGATCATACATTCAGACAGTTGTATGCCAGGTCTGCTCAACATAGCTGTAGTAACTCTTTGTACACCAGCTATAATCTTTTTCAGCTGTAAAACACAAGTTCTAACTTTACAACCTGTTGCTGACCTAATGTCCATACAGATATAATCATCATTTCCACACATCACAAGTTATCTCTGGCATCCACTTTTATTGCTAGTTTATACTAATTTATTTTAGCTTGATTGTGAAGAAAGCTCAGAGTTTATATGAATCGCTCTTGAGCCGCTACCTAGATAGAACCAGTACTAAGTGTTGTTTTTGAGAGACATCAGGTCGAGCCAGGGATCAAACATGCAACCTCTGGGCTGAATGGCTAACACTCCATCCACTACAATACCACCTCACTTTTATTGCTGTAAAAACTCCTTAAAATAAACCTAGTACAACTACTTTCCTTCAACAAAGCAACTGGTAAACGTTCTCCCATTTTCTTTTGGACCGAGCTGAACCACAATTCATGAGCATAGCGTGAGACAGCATCATGCATAGAGTTTTATAGGCTGAAGTTATAACTATCTATACATGTAAACTGATGCCATTTGCCATCTTGACTGAATGTTAAACCCAATTGCTTATATTGTTCAACAAACTCAAGCTGAACACTGTTTAACTTTAATTTAGGTTGTTGGTCGTGTTATTAAGTGCAATAAATATAACTTCTGTTTTACTTGGATTAAAATCAACAAGCCAATTTGATACTACATGTATAATTTGTTAATCCTGGTTAAGTGTATCATCTACCGGTATATTTAAAATGTATACAAATTTTGAAATTAAAAGGACTTCACCAATTTTAAACACATATTTCTGGGAATGGTATTGTTTTGATGAGAATTTCATCATGCAATGTAAGAATTTGAATTTGTGTTCCTGAGATGAATGGAAGTTAAGATAATTGAAAATGAATATTGCGAGACTTTGCATGAATATGCAAGCATTCACATAATCTCAATGAGTTGCATTTCCTTCTCTATATAATTCCTTAGCCTAAATAACTAATGACTTCTCAACCAAATATACAATCTTAGATTAAAGTGTAAAACTGTTCAAACTAGAAGTATCAAACTGATGAATTTGTGGTGAATATTCAGTCCATTGTTTGTACATTGTATCTTGCATGGAATTATATAGAGGAAACATTGCAGAATGAAATTCTCATCAAAACAATACCATTCCCTACAATTTGTGTTGAAAATTGTTGAAGTGAATCTGATTACAAATTTATATACTGCAGCTAAAATAATGACAAATTACTAGGATTTTTCCTTCAAACCTCAATATCTTTAATTCAAGATCATTTTGCACGATCGAAACATGTTTAAACATCTAAGATTACATACAACTTACAATTTATGTTAAGAATTCAGTTGCCTGTGAGCTATAAATAATTAATTTGCCAAATAATGAATCCTTGTGTGCTGTTTCATCAACATTTAGTTGGGAGATACAAGTTTCCTATCCTTCTTATACAAGTATCTTGTAAGTGTTATTTCAAATTAAAATCCCATTGTATTATATGCATGTGATTTATTAAAGACCCAAGTATTTGAGTTTAGTGATTTTCAAAATGAGATTAATGCAGAATTAATTTATTTCTATCATAAATTTTTGGAGTTGGCTCTAGGCCTACTTCCTTTTTCCTGAAACTGAAAGTGATTATATAATTAAGTCACTGCATGAGCAAGTTACATTTAATCGCTGTAATAGGAGCAAGATAAGCCCGTCCAACGATCAAATCGTTCGACAATCTGCTTTGATTAGTGCGACATATTACACATCTCTATAGAGCCTTTGAAAGATTTTTATTTTGTTTCTCCCAAGCAGGCGTTATGGACAGCAGATCAGAAATCAAATCTAAAAAAAAGCTGTAGCAAAAGTAAGTGTACTTGGTACCCATGACAACAACTTACACAAGAGGGCATACTTCGAGATTCACGATCCCACAGTCGAATGATAATTGTCATCTACATTCCTTCTTCCCGAGTACCATCAGACTCTGGAACAGCCTTCCTGCTGGACTGATCGCAACTCCCAACCTACCATCCAACAAGATAGGGTTGCGGAACGCCATGAAGTAATCATCCAAGAACCCAGTTTTTAACCTGTATGTATGTGATTTTAACTTATAAACGCCACAAGTACATACAATCAATTTGAGAAAACCCATTTTTTAGAGATGAATTACTTTGAAGAAGAATAAGAAAATGCTTCCACTATGCAGGAGCATGACCAGTCTAATTTAGCGGGAGATACAATCGATTTCAGAAAACAACAAAACATCCAACTAAAGTACTAAATGGCAGACCACGCGTTTGCATTAAGTTACCTCATCATGTTGTCCGTAATACTTAATTTTTAATTAGATCTGTCACAAATTAACACCTTCCGACCGTAGGCAATACGAGAAGCTGTGTGCAAGGGTGAAGGTCATTATTTTCAAATTTCGGCATACTTGTATTTCTCCGTGAAAATCAATTAAAGTAACCCAGGTTTTAATTGATGGAAGTTTGTTTTCAAAGTCACATGACAGCAAGGTCTTACAATGACTTCATATATGCAGAGCTATTTATATTGAATCGTTAGATAACGAAAGTTTATGTAACAAATATTTAAATGATATGCCATTCTATGCATTTTCTATGTGTTTTTTAATTGGAGTTTCTTGTTGTTCAATAAAGCATTTGTGAATATATAATTTAATATCCTATACTGTAATTTGCACATATTTTATTATGAAATGGTGATAAAGGTTTGTCAATTTACTATTTTAGGCGGGTGTGTATCTTATTAGTTTTACATGTTGCTTTAAGCCCATTTATTTCTGATCATTATGATTTTTAGCTCTACTGGCCAAAGGCCAAAAGAGCTTATGTCATAGTAAATTGTCAAATTGTCCTTCGTTGTTTGTCTATCTGTCTGTTATTTTTTTTTTGTTGTAGACGCAATAGCATCATTTTTCATTGAATTTTAATCAGGTGTCCTCCGCGGTCTAAGGCACTGTCTCAAGTTCACTTACCTCTCACCGCTAAGGTCGTAGGTTCGAGTCCCCCTAGCTCGCTCCAAAAATTTTTATGAGAAAGTTTCAAGTTACAGAAGGCTGATGAAATGTGTTGAAAATTGCATTAAACCCCATTAAAAAAAAAGAATCTTAATTAACTTGCACAGCAGTTATATATAACCACACGATCTCGGACAAGTTCGTGAACCAGCGTGATTCAATAAAAAATGTTCCTGCTACAGGGCTTGTAAGCACAATTTAAGCTAAACTTTAAAAAAACATTTTCTCTGAAAGTTCAAGGCCTAGACCTTAGATATTTTATGCATAACATTGCATGATTGTCTCCTTAAGGAACTTACAAAAAAACATTTCATGAAATGTTCCTCTGTCAATTTGTTGCCAGTAGACGGATTCATGCCCCTTGTTTTATTAATAATGTTTCTAAAGTTGACGGAGAAAGTATAACAGAATGTTAAAAGACAGAGGTGGTGAAGAATACTGTACCTAAACGAACAGATCATGAAGGTTTTTCAAAACGGTGAAATTCTAGTGACAAATAAAACAATATATTTGAAAGTAAAAAATCTGTGAAATTCAATAATTATTCCATTCTTATTTTCAGGACACAGGACATGTTCTTTGAAATAAATGTCGTAGGAACTTTGATTATATAGTTTTACAGTGAAAATAGATTGTATAAAATGTAAAAAATACTGCGAGGGACAGTAACGAATGTTTAAATTTTTTAACAATATGTACACTTTTCTTCAAGTAAACTTCACATTTTAATGTAAAATAGGTTATCCTCATTTACATTCATTGTATTTTCAAATATAAACTGAGAAAATGTCAAATCATCTTATAGTTTTAAATGAAATATCACAAAACTAGTGATGGACCTTCTAAATGAAAAACAGTGACAATGACATAGCATTTAATGTAACTAAGTTTTCGCATAATGAAGTTTACCACTTCTTCTCCCTTTTCTGTTTTTTTTTATTGAAGGAGAATTAAGTCACTTCTCCCTAAAATTCTGCAATAGTTTGAGCCATGAGAGACAATTATTGTATATAAATCAGATAAGACATAGGTTTAAAAAGTTTTTTTGTGAAAGTTAATTTAAGTTTAGAAATGTAAATTTTCTAAGAAAATAACTAGTTGAAATTTCGTTTTGTTGTTTTGATATGTATGTCATATCAAGAAGCTTAAGGATTTGATAGATCTATTCTATATTATAATAATGTCTTTATTTCCTACAGTAAGATTGTTATAACATATTGTGATAGTTTATGTATGTTTTTTGTATATTTAGGGTTACATGCCTTTGTTATTGGAATATTATGTTCACAGTTTCTCTTTAACTCTTCAACCTTTTATCATTCTCATGTATTTGGAAAAATAAAACAAAAAATAATCATCATTTTCATCGTCATTTTTCAATTACTTCCATCATCCCATCACTTTCAGAATATTGACCTTTAACATCAAAGTATGATCTTGACCTTAAACAGACATGTGATAGAATTTACTGAAACTCTGCAATTCTGCAGGTATCAAAGTTCTCTAGGTCCATTTTGCATATTCATTTGTTGATGTGTTTTTTTAAACTATGTTAATTTGTTGTTTTCGTACATGTAGAGTGAACCTGGAATATATCTTCCTGTTGGCGTCGAATAACCTAAAATGTGTTGGTACGCGGTATAACTCCATTCATTCATACATTATTTGGTAAAAAACAAAAATAAAATAATAACAAAGAATCTTTGTGAGATAAAGTTATAAAACCCAATTTACTCCATCATTCATTCATCCCTGGAAATGGTGCTCTGCACATTGTCTTGATGAGGTTTTTGAGGAGCTGTTTTAATATCTATTGACTATTTTTTGATATCCAGTACTCATTTTGTGACATCTTCAATTTATTTAAGGCTATCATTAATTCCGTTATTGATAACAATAAATATTTTATGATACAATCAAAAATTTTTTAAATCATTAAATGCATTCAAAGATATCACAAAATGATTTTTAGATATCCATTTTTACCTTATTTGATATCTTAAAATCAGATCTAATTATTGATATTATGAATAATATTTAAATGATATAGAAATACAAATAAATGATTTTTTTAATATCACAAAATAAATTCAAGATATCAGGAATTAAAGATATCAAATTGACAATTTCTTGATTTTAAATGAATTATTGATATCTTAAAATGCTTTGAATGTTGTGAATTCTATCATTAAATATGAATAGGCAGCTATTAATTCTTCTGAATTCTCGGTTATATGATTTAATGATGTCAATAGATCAAATAAAAAATATCACAAAAATCAGGGAGATTAGTGAGTAAGTAGTAAAACTGTGCCCCATAGAGGTGAGCATTTGTGCCAAGTAATATTATAATCCTCTAAGGGGTTTAGAACATATGGAGCAGACACAAAATGTTACAAGCAGACAGAGACCATTCCTATATTACTTTTTGAAACTTGCATCCATTTGTTGTCAGTAGCAACAGTCAGGAAGTTCATTGAAAAATTAAAACTAGTCACATGCCCTCTTCTGACCAATCAGTTTCTTGTAACAAATGACTTGGAATTATTAAAAATATAATACAAACAACATAGATGAATAACATCATTTTATTTTTTCTGAAAATATCAATGTTTGAAACAAAATAAACAACAAAATCATCAACATATTATGCCCATGTATTTGGCACATTTTAACTTGTTATATAAACAACACTAACATTATGGCACAACTGTGACTGGTAAAACTAGTAGTCAATCCTAACTGACAACACAACATCTTGCAAACTTACTTTGAACAAAAAAGTTCAGTGAATTCAAGTCTCTCACTGAAAGAGCCATGAGCCATGGGGGCATTGACCAAACATAAGACATGCAAGAAGGAAAAAGATTATGATTAAGAAAAAAATAAAAAGCAAGTTGTTTTGTTGTTGTTCTTTTTTTTTGGGGGGGGGGGGGCAAATGGCCTTGACCTTTGAAGTAATTGGACCTTAACAGATAAAGGTCATAGTGGCAATGTTAAATGTCGCACTGGGGCTAAATGTCCCAACCGTTATATGTTGCAAAACTGACGTTAAATGTTGAAACCACACCAAATGTTTCAAAACTATCTGCCACTATATGTCGCAATGTTTTATCAGCGTAAAAAACTTGATGCATTATTGAGTACTAATATCTATGTAATCACAATGAAGTTAGGCCATTACTATTACAATGTTTACATGTACATGTATATTGTTTTTGAAATGCACAACAATTTTTCTATGGCTGTGCTAGTCCAGTGGTTATGTCAGTGAGTTAGCTTTCCAGGGGACCCGGGTTTGATCCTCCGTCATGGCACTGGATATTTCTGAAATACATTGAAGAATTTTCAACAATACTAAATTTACCAACATTCTTTGGGATGAAATGTTAAACTAATGTTTAATGTATCAGTGTTGTACACTGGGCATTTAAAAGAAATAAGGAGTGCTTCTGGAATACAGTGTTTTCTGTATCGTGCATTATCCTCTGAAAGTCTTAGTACCCAACACTTTTCTGGAGGCTTTGTATACGAGGGGGATCAGAAATTTTGTAGACTTTTGCCATAACTTATTTATATCAATTATACAATGCACAATAGTGTTATTGTATTTGAGATTAATATATATGGGACATATTTTGAAAACTTTAGCTGGATACTTCAACTATTAAGAAAATAAGGCACTATTCAAAGCATAGCAGTTAGATATGTCGGGGCAAAATGATGACGTTGTATTCAACAAAAAACAACGTCAATATTTTAAACAGATGTTGAGTATCAAATTTACTGAGTCACTTCTTCTCAAAATACTCTCCTCCATGGTCTATACGTTTTTGCCATCATTTACACCATTCAGTGAACATGTTAACAAAATCAGAAGATGATATACTGGACACAAAATTCTGTAAAACATGCTTTGATTCCAATTTGTCTTCAAATCGACTTCCCATTTGCTCTTTTTTAATGACTGATTCCCGGCCATCTCAAAAACATTAATTATGTGACATTTAAACACTAGAGACCTTGAAACATTAGATTCACTGTATATACTTTTGTTTCTCTTTTTGTTTCAAACAAAATGGCATATCGTAACATCATAATATTGACGTCATTTTGAGATGTGCATTATTGGTGCCATTTTTTAAAAGGATGTAAACAAGAAAACAATACAGCACACATTGATATTTTTTATTTAAAAATAAAAAGCGTTTTGGCAACACTACATTTGTTTGAATAGTAGCGGTAAAAAGCAAAAACTGCCCCGACTACATAAATCGATGTTTTCATAGTTACTATAGAATATAAACTAATGATGAAAAATTATCAATTTTTTACAAAATTACTGCAAATACATAGCAGCACATGCTCCCTGATAATTATTAGAATACAATGATAAATAGAAAAGTTATGGCAAAAGTCTACGAACTTTCTGATCCCCCCTCGTAGGTAACCAATAATGACAATTAATAGAGAACAAAAGGTTTCAACATTTTAATGTTAACCTTGCAACAAAAATGTATATAACAATTGATTGTGTCTAGCGTCAAGCGACATTTAATATTATCACATTAATCATTTCCGGAAGGCCTGTCCCAAATTTGAATACCATTCATGATAGTGGCTACTGTCAATAGTTAAAGGCTAAAATACAAGGCTGCAAATAAATGTAATTTCATTAAAAAGTTCAAAGGGCGATAATTAAGTCAAAGATCATTGAATCCTAATGCCAAGACCACAGGAACATGTTCTGACTGTGTATTAGCTGTAGGGCAACTTTAATTGGAATCAGTTAAAAATTGTGGGAAGATTTGTGTCCGCATGGTTGTTGGTCCAATGTGTGATGTAACCTATAAGTTGTAATAACAAAGGCCTTAACTAAATAAAAAATCATTGAATCCGATGGCCAAGAGACGTTGACAGACGAAGGATGTTCACAATAGTGTTGAGATCACCTTGAGCCTGCAGCTCCAGTGAGCTAAAGATATAAAGCATAAACATGTATTTGGCACATTGAATCTAGAACTATCACTGGATGTGATATATAAATAACTCTGCAACAACACAGAAATATAGCAAGAACTATAATCATGTAAGGAAAATAAAAGCTTTAATAAAACATGTTACATAAATCTGCACTTTATAATGACAATGCACATCAAAATTCAAAACACCAACTGAATACAATAGTGTAGAACATTGTTTTATGTTTTGTCTATGACTTTAACACGTGCAATGAGCCTAATTTACAGACGTGGGGTAACAAACAGCATGATTCACATTTAGTAACCCACTCCACTTTGTGAATGGGCTATAATAAGTCATTCCTTTAATTTAATAGTTGGAGTAAAATATGCAACAGAGAAAGCAAATCACAGAAACTGAAATGATTGTTCACAAAATGAAGACATAATAATTCAAATGGACTGGGTAAATTGTGACAGAGTAGGATTTACCTTATGTAACTATTTATGTTCATGGGTGTTTTAATAAAGTCATATATACTAGTACATGTATCGGTCATTGCCAATTTATATATCAAAGAAAAACTGTTACTGTGAGTGACAAATGCCCCAAAAGACTAATTTACCATTCACTTTGCCAAGGACTTATATAGATGTCTCTATACTTCCTTGACTAGGGTTTTCATGATATTTTATATAGTCACATATACATATAACGTTACTGAGTTACTAATCATTTATTAAATAACAGTTTTTACAAGAGATCCATAATCACACAAAATACATCTGTCAGGAGACTGATAAACTCATGAGAAATAACGCTATTTCAACAAATTAAGGGCAATAACTCCAGAGTGTTTGTAGTCACATGACTGGTTATTAAACTTAACTGAGATATCATGTCCGTAATTATTATATTTTTTTTTAGGAAGATTGGACAAAAGCTTCTAAACTTTGACAACAAACCACATTTCTAGACATGCCACGTTAAATCTCTTCATTTCACTCATTCCCACTATATTAACACTTACTTATGAAAAGTAAATTGAGTATTTTCTGGGGTGAGGCCAAGGATTTGTATAATATTTAATCTTGATGCTGGATTATTAAGGTGTGTGTGTAAAAGGAGGAAATATAAATATTTACCACACTGTCGATTTGCAATTTTAATGCCTTTGGAAAAATTAAAAAGGGACTTTAAAAAAGAATATAGTTTTTGCATGGATTTATTAAATCCACATAATTCATTAGCTTTAACCAGGTCGTATATGGAGTTTCTTTCTGAGTATTTATACACTTAATGATCAAAATAGGGCATATTTTTGTTTGCACATTTACGCAAAATTTCCAAACCTTATTGGGAGTGCTGCTTATTGTTTTCATCAATTAAAAGAAAACCCACAGTGATATAGATATCAATGAAAATTGTGTGCTTTCAAAAGCACACCTCTGACAATTTTGCTCTCTGTTTGATAGAAGACTAACTGCAATAAAATAAAATTTCGAATCTCTCACTGTATAATACGTCCTCTGCTATGGTAATTCCATTTTGAAATTTTTGAAACTATTCCATTGGTCAGACGAAATTGTGGTCAACAGTATAACAAAAGTTATAGAACAAAATAGCACAGAATCCACTATAGAAGGCTTTGTTGTCACTTGACTTCCAAAAATAACAATATTTATGTGCATCTGTTTTGATTCTGCCAGTATTTTATGACTACATAAATATCCAACAAACATCATCTTAACCTTGGTAAGCATTTTTTTATTTTTTTAGTTGTTCAGTCTTATCAGTTTATGGAGTTCCCCATATTGCCAAGTGCTTGTTCTATGGAGCAAACCAGTGGTGGGTTGTGTTGCCAGAAGTTGCCAACCTGCATTGGTCCCCTTGTTGCCAAGTGTTTGTTCTATGGAGCAAAGCAGTGGTGAGTTGTGCTGCCAGAAGTTGCCAGTCTTCAGGATCCCCTTGTTGCCAAGTGCTGGTTCTGTGGAGCAAAGCAGTGGTGGGTTGTGTCGCCATAAGTTGCCAACCTGCATTGTTCCCCTTGTTGCCAAGTGCTTGTTCTGTGGAACAAAGCAGAAATTGATTATTTGCCAGAAGGACTTCACTTGCATTTAATAACAAATTTCCATTGATGACTTTTACTTTTATCTGCAAATAAATACCAGTGTAGTCATTTAAAGAAAGATATCAGATTAATTAAAAGTAAATATTTGTTATATATATATATGTATATGTAAATATATATATATATTTTTTTTTTTGTCATGGGGTTAAATGCCATTTTCAACACTCAACATGTTATATGTGGTATATCCATTTTCAATGGCAGCGGAAGACATCCACAAGTAACAGAAACACTTTCTCAAATATACTATTGAACCGAGGCTAGTTCAAACCTCACCCGTGACAGGTAACAGAAACACTTTCCCAAATAAACTGTTGAACCTAGGCTAGTTCAAACCTCGGCCATGACAGGTAACAGAAACACTTTCCCAAATAAACTGTTGAACCGAGGCTAGTTCAAACCTCAGCCATGACAGGTAACAGAAACACTTTCCCAAATAAACTGTTGAACCTAGGCTAGTTCAAACCTTGGCCATGACAGGTAACAGAAACACTTTCCCAAATAAACTGTTGAACCGAGGCTAGTTCAAACCTCAGCCATGACAGGTAACAGAAACACTTTCTGAAATAAACTGTTGAACCGAGGCTAGTTCAAACCTCAGCCATGAGAGGTAACAGAAACACTTTCCCAAATAAACTGTTGAACCGAGGCTAGTTCAAACCTCAGCCATGACAGGTAACAGAAACACTTTCCCAAATAAACTGTTGAACCAAGGCTAGTTCAAACCTCAGCCATGACAGGTAACAGAAACACTTTCCCAAATAAACTGTTGAACCAAGGCTAGTTCAAACCTCAGCCATGAGAGGTAACAGAAACACTTTCCCAAATAAACTGTTGAACCAAGGCTAGTTCAAACCTCAGCCATGAGAGGTAACAGAAACACTTTCCCAAATAAACTGTTGAACCGAGGCTAGTTCAAACCTCAGCCATGAGAGGTAACAGAAACACTTTCCCAAATAAACTGTTGAACCAAGGCTAGTTCAAACCTCAGCCATGACAGGTAACAGAAACACTTTCCCAAATAAACTGTTGAACCAAGGCTAGTTCAAACTGCAGCCATGAGAGGTAACAGAAACACTTTCCCAAATAAACTGTTGAACCAAGGCTAGTTCAAACCTCAGCCATGAGAGGTAACAGAAACACTTTCCCAAATAAACTGTTGAACCAAGGCTAGTTCAAACCTCAGCCATGAGAGGTCAGTGGTCATTTGAAGACAGCACCTCAGACCACTCAGCCACAAATGAGAAAGTTGAATGATGAAAAACATTTTGAATTAAATATAGCATTTAACAAAAAACCCAAAAAGCTTTAACTACAGTCAAAATTATGTTGCCAGGAAGCAAAGTCATGTATAAATATGTACAGTATATAATTATTACATTCTGTTTATGGTGACAGTAATGTTTTCAACCCAATGGAATTAGTGTTGACCCAGAAGAAGTCTATGTTAATATTATTTTTTCACAACTATAACTGTCAACCTCAACATTTACTGCACTTATTTTTCACTCAACATCACATCACATCTGTATTGGACAACCAGACAGATTTATAAACATGTTATTTTATAATGAGTATTAACACATTGATGTTAAAAAGACAATGAGTAAATTATCTTTAAAAATACAAACTGATAGTAAATTGTATTATTGTTTTTCCAACTGAATAAAATAAAACAAGAGGCCCAAGAGGGGTTCCTGAGGATGCTTTACTGATTCATAGTGGCCATATTTATTGAAATTCCACAATATTTAACAACTTATGGACAAATTCTTCCACTACACCCATAATGAACAAAAACTTAATTGCTATGAAAAGGAAATAATTTAAATTTCCATACCATTCATCTGTAAAAAAATATAGTCCCCTGTACAGAACCCTTATACAACCCAGCCCTTTAATTTGTCAAAACTTCAATCTCCCACTCTTAGCAATTTGTTATTAGCAGAAATAATTCAAATTTTTACACATGGATGCAAAATTAAAAAAATCAGTTTTCCCTATAATATTCCTATGTAAAAGTCACATCACAGGGCCCCAATATATCCCAGCCCCTTGGTATGCAGAATCTTGGATCCTTGCTGATGTAAGGATAATTTATATCAAATATGAACTAGTTTGACTGAAAGGTTATTTAGAGGAAATTTGTGAAAATTCTTAATTTCAACCTTATTGTTGATAGGTCCACTGGCCACTTATGGAAATTAAATCCTCTTTATTGAACAAAATCAAATTTATTGTTACTAGACAATGCCTCAGATCTCAAATTGAACAATATATTTACTGAAATGGACAAAAAAATGAGAATTTTCCATGTTGCCACAGTATTCCTATGAAAAACTCAAAGACACTTACAGGGCCTTTATACATCCCAGTGTCCCTTGATTTGTACAAACTAAGATTTCTTAATTATAGGGATAATTTATTTCAAATATGAACAAATTTGACTGACTGGTTGTTGAAAATAAGATTTATGAAAATGTTTTAAAACTTCAACAAGAGATTGCCACTAACGTGGTTGTATACCCCCCCCCCCTACCCCCCCCCCCCCCCCCCCCTACCCCCCACCCCTTTCTTAATCCTTAAAGGCATTTCCAGAGAAGTGGATTTAAATTATGCAAAATGAAAAAGTCGCCATGCACATAAATCACATGTAAATGCCGCAAACTGAAATACGTAGCCGACTGTTATATGACACATTGTCTTGTCCCAGTGAGCACTGGTGTGATGTTCTTATCCAAACCATAAATATGTTATAACTCCAAAACAAAAGGAAATTATCTTCAATCACAACTAAAGAAGATATGGTCCAAACAGCAGTGGACGGACAGACAGAGCTGTAACCTTGACCTTTGAAGAACAGACCCAAGTCATTCGCATGACACATCATCTTGTCCTAGTTAAACATTTGTGCCGAGTTATTTAAAAATCCAATAACAAGTAAAGAAGATACGGTCCGGACAGCAGTGGATGGACGGACGTAGCTGTGACCTTGACCTTTGACAAACAGACCCAAGTCAGTCGCATGACACATTGTCTTGTCATAGTGAACATTTGTGCCAAGTTATTTAAAATGCAATCACAAGTAAAGAAGATACGGTCCGGACAGGTTGAAACACAGTGAATACATTGGATTTTCAAACACTTGACCTTAAGCTATGACCTTGACCTTTGACAAACAGACCCAAGTTATTGGAATGACACATTATCTTGTCCTAGTGAACGTTTGTGTTAAATTATTTAAAATTCCAATCACAACTACAGAAGATAAGGTCAAGACAGCAGCGGACGGATGGGCTATGACCTTTACCTTTGACAAACAGACCCAAGTCATTCGCATGACACATCGTCTTGTCCAAGTGAACATTTGTGCCAAGTTATTTAAAATTCCAATTACAACTAAAGAAGATACGGTATGGACAGCAGCGAACAGACAGGCGGAGCTGTGACCTTGAACTTTGACGAATAGACCCAAGTCATTTGTATGACACATAATCTTGTCCTAGTGATCATTTGTGCCAAGTTATTTAAAAATCAAATCACAAGTAAAGAAGATACGGTCCAGACAAGAGGAAACACAGTGTATACACTGGATTTCCAAACACTTGACCTTGAGCTATGACCTATAAACCTTTGACAAACTGACCCAAGTCATTCGCATGACACATCATCTTGTCCTAGTGAACATTTGTGCCAAGTTATTGAAAATTCCAATGACAACTGAAGGAGATATGGTGCTAACAGTAGGGGACACACAGACGCAGCCCATTTCTATATCCCTTGCTCCGCTCCACAAGCAGTGGCGGGGGATAATTAATGACATAAACTTTAATGCCTCTCATCTATTTTCAACAAGAAAAAATACAAATGCCACACTACAGTTGTACTCATTTATACCTACATCAATGTGTATATATGTACATTTGAATTAATAAAATATGTTAAAACCAAGTCAATATTTACACCTGTAACAGTTACTGTACAACCATATAGCCAAAGTCTCCCTGATGATTGATAATATACACTGTGTCTCATTGTTGTTCATCTCACACCCCTGATTCAAGTGGGAAAGTTAACAATCACTTGTAGAGATGGGTGTACTTGACTGCTGGTTAACCTTCCCGGACTCCAGGAGAGAGTGGTTAGGTAGCTGATTATCTATTAGAACTTGATGGCATAAATGATGTTAAATATTCAAACAAGCTTGTAACTGATCAAATCATTATTCTATTACAAAACTACAGAAGGCATTATATCCCATAAAATATACATTCCATAATCAACCAAAACATTTAAATAAAACTTCTGTCTGTGAAAATGGAAGCAGTTTCCTGTAGTATGAGCAAAGACATTGACACTATATTACATCCTACTTTGTAGGGAGATATCTCCTGGGTGACATTTTCTGAGGGTTGTATATTTTCCAAGGATTATATAAAAATCAAATGGAATGTTCATATGGAATGCTCATATGAACTGTTCAAATACTCCAAGGTTTACAAGAGTTTCAGTGTTTTTTTATACCAATTTCCACAGATTTGTTCCAAACCTTGCTTGTCCAAATGATAATGTGTTTTAATTCCAAACCTTAGAATTTGGTGACTGAAAACTCTGAGGTTCAACCAACAGAAAATGTACTTCCAGGTAGTTCAACTCTGACCTAAGGTAATAGTCTTGCTTGAACAGTCATGATTTAGTGTGCTGTACACTACACAGTGTTTTACTTCCGTCTATCTAAAGGTTCACTATTTCTAAAGTCTTATATTGCAATAATGATTTTAACATATTAACTTTTTTGTTAAACACAAATGTATTTAGTTTTACCTATACTAAAAAGGTAATAAAGAATAAAATGTATTATGGTTTAAACTTTTGTCAGATATTTATTACTTTCTTAATGTGCAAGAACAATAAGTGTTTTATAAAATAAATATACCAAGCAAGCACTGTGATAAAATGCATGCATGGTGTCCTAAATATACTAAGCAAGCACTGTGATAAAATGCATGCGTGGTGTCGCAAAGCAAGACACTGTATCTGCATATGCTTAGTACATGTCCTGGTTTTACTCAGGAACATTTTGTGCATGAACTGTATAAGTTGTAAAAACTTGTTTTACATTTGACGTAAAATAAATAAGTGCACAATCAAATAAAGTATGTGATTCTGATGACATAGAGGTGTAAATAAAACTAGTTATTATACATAATTATGATTGCTTCAATCTGATTGATTGAAAACTAAGTAGATTATATAATACATGTACATTCAAAGTTCCAGAAAAACAAGATGGGCAAGAATTTTGATTTGTTTTGAAGATGTAACAGATGCGTAGAAGAGTTCAAACTTGGTAGAGGTTCACCCATTGTAAATGTCAGTGAAATTACATTGAAATCAGATCAGTAAATTCTGACAAGAAGGCTTTTGAAGTTTTTACTATAGCTGCCTATATAATAAACTAGCACCTCACTGTGGCGGTCATGTTTTTTAACAAATCACAACGACTCGAAGAAACTTGGTTAAGGGTCACCCAAGGAACATTACTATGAAATTGTTTTAAAATTGATCTGGTGCTTTCTGACAAGAAGATTTTTTAAGTTTTTATTATAGCTTATATAGTAAATTAACCCCACACCCTGGCTGCCATGTTTTTTGATGAATCACTATGGTTTGAACAAACTTGGTAGGGGTTCCTCAAAGGAACATTTCTGTGAAATTATTTTTAAATCGAGCCAGAAGTTTCTAACAAGAAGATTTTTTAAGTTTTAACTAATTAAACTTGCCCCACCCCCAGGCAACCATGTTTTTTGACTTATCAAGATGGCTTGAACACACTTGGTAGAGGGTCATCCAAGGACCATTCCTGTGAAATTATTTTAAAATCGAGCAAGTAGTTTCTTACAAGAAGATTTTTTAAGTTTTTACTATAACTTATATGGTAAACTAACCCCAACCCCTGGCCGCCATGTTTTTTGACGAATCAAAATGGGTTGAACAAACTTGGTAGAGGGTCACCAAAGGAACATTTCTGTGAAATTATTTTAAAATTGAGCCAGTAGTTTCTGACAAGAAGATTTTTTAAGTTTTTACTATAGCTTATATAGTACACTAACCTCACCCCTGGCCACCATGTTTTTTTACTAATTAAAATGGCTTGAACAAACTTGGTAGAGGGTCACCGAAGGAACATTTCTGTAAAATTATTTTAAAATCGAGCCAGTAGTTTCTGACAAGAAGATTTTTAAAGTTTTTACTAAAACTTGCCCCACCCGCTGGTGGCCATGTTTTTTGACGATTCAAGATGTATTGAATAAACTTGGTAGGGGGTCACCCAAAAAACATTTCTGTAAAGTTATATCAAAATTGGCCCAGTGGTTTCAGAGGAAAAGTTGCTAGAAGCTAAAAGTTAACGACAGGCGACAGACTACGGATGACGGACGACGGACGACGGACGACAGACGACAGACGACAGACACCAGGCGATCACAAAAGCTCACCTGTGAGCCTTTGGCTCAGGTAAGCTAATAAACTACTGACCACTTATTTCTCAAAAATGAACTATTGTCGAAATCGGTTTCACCTTGTTACCGAGTCATTAGTTCAAACGAAACATTCTTCCGTTCTCATGCTGATAATCCATTCAAACTCCATTTTCTCTACTCGATAAAACAAAGCTAAAATGAACTGTTGAATTAAAACTGACACTGAAATACACTTAATAAAATTAACTACTGACCACTCTTTCCTTGGAAAATGACCACTTATTCTGTTGAAACTGGTTTCATATGGTGTAAACCGATTTATCCTGGTACCGAGTCATTCTAACCAAATGTTTGATTCGTTTGTATAGGGGTTATTCAACTGGTGTTTCTTCTGTCACTGAAAACAGTATTAACTGTTAAATATATGTTTCATTACATTCATGAAGTAAATCTAACACTGAAATATCATTTTCAATGCAGAAATTCAGTGAATGTGCCATGATAATGAATCATTTTTCTACAATTGATATGTGTCTTATTAATGATGTCACATTGTTAACTTGTTGACGCCGATGACTTTGCGCTGTTTTGCTCAAGGGCAGATCCAGGAGGTGACAGTGAAATTAAACTCTCTATCACAAAACACATTTGTTAAAAGCAGCCAATTCTGTATTGAAGATATGCAGGTAATTCATCATTAGGAATGTAACATTTGGAATTATAAGCGGAGAACAGGCATTCAAAGATTACAAAAGGTGTTTATTATATATATCGTTATGCATTCTCCAATCTGACTCAGCCATGGTTGAAAACTAACCAAAACTGTTCAAATAAAATGAACTATTGACCACTTGTTCCTTTAAAAATGAGCTATTGACCACTTATTCTGTCGGAACCAGTTTCATCCATGTATTGAGTCAATAGTTTTTTTTTTCAATGCTAAACTAGTTTCCACAACTGATATGTTTATATAATGACGTCAGGTTGTATACATACTGGCTTTGATGACCATGTTTTGATCAAGAGCATATCAAGAATAAAGCTAAATACTGATTACATTGTACTTTGAATAGTTAAATATTATTAATTGGCCTATATGAAGGCAATTTGGAACTATTAGTGGAGAACAGATATTCAACAATGACGAAAAGTTAATAAAATATGGTTTTCACACGTCTATTTTGAAACAATGAAAGCATTATTTAGGGGAGACTTCTAATAAATATGAAAACCTACTTTTGATTTACAATTTTGCTCTGTTACTCAATATAATAAAACAACTATCTACCGCTTAAGTAGTCATTGGTTAAAATCATCTATCCTTGGGATATGACTATTGACCAACAGAAGGGAACTATTAAGCTCGACTTTGTCTCGTTCAATACATCCCTAGTTTCAGACTGTGACACATGGTTCACATGTTTATACACACAGCTCTAGTTTCAGACTGTGACACATGGTTCACATGTTTGTACCCACAGCGTTAATTACAAAAGGTGTTTATTATATATATCGTTATGACACATGGTTCACATTTTTACACACACAGCTCTAGTTTCAAACTGTGACAAACGATTCACATGTTTATACAAACAGCTCTAGTTTCAGACTGTGACACATGGTTCACATGTTTATACCCAGAGTTCTAGTTTCAAACTGTGACACATGGTTCACATGTTTATACACACAACTCTAGTTTCAGACTGTGACACATGCTATACATGTTTATACACACACCTCTAGTTTCAGACTGTGACACATGGTTCACATGTTTATACACACAGTTCTAGTTTCAGAATGTGACAAATGATTCACATGTTTATACACACAGCTCTAGTTTCAGACAACTGTGACACATAGTTCACATATTTATACCCACAACTCTAGTTTCTGAATGTGATACATAGTTCACATGTTTATACCCACATCTCTAGTTTCTGAATGTGATACATGGTTCACATGTTTACATCCACAACTCTAGTTTCAGACTGTGATAAATGGTTCAAATGTTTATACCCACAGCTCTCGTTTCAGACTTTGACAAATGGTTCACATGTTTATACACACAGCTCTAGTTTCAGACTGTGACACATGGTTCACATGTTTATACACACAGCTCTAGTTTCAGACTATGACCCATGGTTCACATGTTTATACCCACAGTGTTAATTTCCGATTGTGACACATGGTTCACATTTTTACACACACAGCTCTAGTTTCAAACTGTGACATACGATTCACATGTTTATACAAACAGCTCTAGTTTCAGACTGTGACACATGGTTCACATGTTTATACCCAGAGTTCTAGTTTCAAACTGTGACACATGGTTCACATGTTTATACACACAACTCTAGTTTCAGACTGTGACACATGCTATACATGTTTATACACACACCTCTAGTTTCAGACTGTGACACATGGTTCACATGTATATACACACAGCTCTAGTTTCAGACAACTGTGACACATAGTTCACATATTTATACCCACAACTCTAGTTTCTGAATGTGATACATGGTTCATGTTTATTCCCACAACTCTAGTTTCTGAATGTGATACATGGTTCATGTTTATTCCCACAACTCTAGTTTCTGAATGTGATACATGGTTTACATGTTTATACTCACTGCTCTAGTTTCAAACAGACTGTGACACATGGTTCACATGTTTATTACCACAACTCTAGTTTCTGAATGTGATACATGGTACATATGTTTATACTCACTGCCCTAGTTTCTGAATGTGACACATGATTCACATGTTTATATTCACTGCTTTAGTTTCTGAATGTGATACATAGCTCACATGTTTATACTTACTGCTCTAGTTTCTGAATGTGACACATCGATTAAACAGGAAAAGTCCAATATCATTTGATATCAACACAAAGCAATTGAGCATAAGGTAAATTGATGCTTTATCAATGTTCAATATTGATGTATCACATAAAATGATAACTTACTTTATGATTTCTAGAGATGAACAACTATAAAGATTGATTGATTGAATATTTAGTGTAATTTTCATGCCATCGAGGGCTAACAGAAGATCACCTAACCACTGTTTCCTGTGATTAACAAGTAGTCGAGCACACCCCATCTCTGCAAGTAACTGATATCTTACCCACTTGGATCAGCAGTGAGAGATGATTGATAAAGAGACAACATCATATATCTATCATCCTGCAGACTGTTGCAGGCAGGGATTCGAACAGTATTCTTACATTGAGTAAATGTTAAAAATAGATTTATACACCGTCACATTCTGTTTCCTGTTAAACACAAATTGTTACATGATTTATGAAAACAAGAAACTATTCAACACATTTCAGGAATGCTAAACAGAGGCACGGGTCACAGATGGATTGAGATGTCGGTGCTTGAAATACCTGCAGTGGTTTCATTAATTATGAAGAGACATGAAAGTGAAGTTTCAAGACCAGTCAATATTGTAACATAGACAATTTGTACAGAAGCACTAAATGAAGGAGTGACAATCATCGAAAGGGACCAATGATAATTATAAATGTAGTTTAACCTTTTCAGCTTCTTTCTACTATGGAATACAACAAAATAATCATGAGTATAACAGAGGATCTGAGGGGGATCAAACCTGTGACCACTTGTTTGGCACACCCAATATCCGTGCAAGTAACTGACAACTTTCCAACTTGAATCAGTGATTAAATATGAATGAACATGAGACACAATGTTGGAATTTGCATATATTTAAATCATCTGAGAGATTGGCCAAGCAGGGATTTGAGTTTGCAACCCCTTGACTGCTTGTTACACAACATAACAGTTTCATTCAGTAAAAATGTCCACATACACGCAAGTTAATAACCATAAGATTTTGTTCAATATTTTGAACATACATATCATAACAGGAATTGCTGCTCAGTTATAGCCCTTGAGTTGTCAAACTACATGTATACCCATATATTGTGCTGTTTTATTAAAGAACATTGTCGGTTTTTGAGCAAGATTGATGTGGGAAACTGGTGGTGATGTAAATTAAGCTTACAAACAAACAAACATTCTCATTCATTCTTTATCTCATATAAATTTTTTAATTTTCAGTGATGAAGTCAGTCAAGTAGTACACCAGGACTTGGCCAATTTATTACAATATGTGTTGCCAGAAGCATGGATTGTGACAGTAAATCAGATATTGGGACCATGTTAACAAAAAGTATTTGAAAAACATATGATGTTTTTTCAAAAGACTGTAGGAAATGCACATATTATGAAAAATTAAGAACAATCACTACCAGTTCACCAGTGTTCTAAAATTTGAATGGCAATTCAAAGATAAGTCATGTTGGAAGTAGCCCAGTACATGAATAAAAATGTCCAAGTTAATGTAATAATAATGGATGATGGTATGACTACTATATGATATCATTTGTTGTTGTGCTTCTTTGTAGAAAGAATGAAACAATTCTCCACGTTAGAACATTTTTTATTATTGAATTGGTGTGAAAATGCATTGATTGTGGCCATTTTATGCAAAGGGGAGGTAACATTTAGCACTGAAACTTTGTAACAAGTATGGTGACCTGTATTTTTTTCTAGTGTTTTAAACTTGTCTTACTTCAAAGTAAGTGTGAAAAATTTTAAAAAATCTCCCCGCTAGAAGTAACTAGAAGAAATGTCTTTAAATGTTTAATTAAACCAGATTTGAAATCAATGTGTATATTTTGATTAAAGACTGGCTTACAGTTTGGTTAGGCTTTTTTTTCCTACCATTTAAAAGGATGAGTAGACCTGGTTTTTTATTTGATATTATACTACCTGGTATATATTTTTAGAAAACATGTGGTGCTGTGAGTGTATTTTATAAACAGAAAATGGGACTAGTTTAAATACTTTTAATTTATATACCGGTAATTTGATTTGGTAAATATTGGGGTCCATTATCTTAGTACAATATGATATGCTTTTGTGGTGTAACTGGCAAACACATCTACATTTTTGTAGAAATTCTGGGTTCAAATCCCAGCATTTGCAAACAACATGGAAAAGAGATGGCTTCAATATGGTGAAAAAGTTGTTTTTTTAAAGAAATTATTCTCTATTAACCCTTTACTTCATATAAACGCCTTTGGACACCTCTAATATAAACGCCTTTGGACACCTAATATAGACGCCTTTGGACACCTCTAATACAGACGCATTTGGACACCTAATATAGAAGGCTTTGGACACTTCTAATATAGAAGCCTTTGGACACCTAATATAGACGCCTTTGGACACCTCTAATATAGACGCCTTTGGACACCTAATATAGAAGGCTTTTGACACTTCTAATATAGACGCCTTTGGACACCTAATATAGTCACCTTTGGACACCTAATATAGATACCTTTGGACACCTAAAATAGACGCCTTTGGACACCACTTATATAGATGCCTTTGGACACCTAATATAGACACCTTTGGACACCTAAAATAGACGCCTTTGGACACCTAATATAGTTGCCTTTGGACACCTAATATAGACAACTTTGGACACCTAAAATAGATGCCTTTGGACACCACTTATATAGATGCCTTTGGACACCTAATATAGACACCTTTGGACACCTAAAATAGATGCCTTTGGACACCTAATATAGTCGCCTTTGGACACCACTAATATAGAAGGATTTTGAATTACTGGGTGAACTATGTTTATATTAACTGACAGAGTGGAAAGGCCTTCTTGTCCAGATTGTATATTTCATTCATTCAAACCTGTGTTAAAAGGCCTTCTATGATTTGTACGGGAAAATGCGTATCTATGGAGTAAAGGGTTATATATATATATATATAATTTGTTTTTTTAATAATGTTTGTTGCTGCACGGACAACATATTTTTTTATTGCTTGCAGTTACCAGTGTTACAGAAACTTTTGTTGAGCTGTCAACATTTTCAATCTTACTTTTAATATTTTAAGTTTTATGAGGCATCATAGTTTTTTGTGCTTACTCTTTCTGACTGCTATACATTAAAAAATATATTTTATATACATTTTCCGTAGACTTTTTACAATTAACAATGTTCTCTTTAAAAAGATAGTGTTACAAAGGTAGAATGATTAATATACTAAGTAATTAGTCTTGGATTCAAATTCCAGCTTATGCCATATTTTTTGTTTATTTTGTTTGTTCCTGTTTAGTATTACAACTAGATTGTAGGAGAATCTGGACAAGAATTGAAGGGAACTTATGTTCAGATTGTATATTTCATTCATTCAAACCTGTGTTAAGCAGCCAGTCAATGAAATGAGCAAGTAAATGTGCGAGGTTGTTGCTTAACACAGGTTATTAAGTTAGTTTACTCTAAAACATAGAAATGGGAAAAAGAAAATATGATTGCTTATGACAGGTGGCTGCTTAATAAAGGTGGTCACCTACACAGGTTTGGCTGTATTTGGATACTTCAGCTGCTAATTTTGGAATTTAAGTACATGTGTACAGTCATGCTTTTATGGTGATAATGTAAATATAGTATTCCTTGGTACATGGGAGATGGAAGTCCAAATTACTGATGTGTCCAAAGACTTCTTTTAAATTGTTTTTCTAGTCAAGTGACCCTGAAGTTTCCAACATTTGATTAATCCTGTCCAGAGAAATATATTTAATAAGTCAGTGTTTAACATTTAAACCACAAAAACTCTACTAATGCTTGAATTCAGCATGAATGCCTTATGTTTAGAATTATACAAATGGCTCTTGCGGTGGCAGAGTTGTCCAAGGTGGTGTTGTCAAATGGCCACTTACTTCTCACCACTTAAATTGTTGGTCAAATCTCCGCTCCCGTGGATAGATAACATTTTGTGTGAAAATTATTAGGAGGTAACTTGCAGAAGAATAGTGGCTCTACCGTGATTCATTACTAGGTATTCTAGGTTTGTTTTGAAATTGGCGTTAAACCCTATTAAAATAAATACTGGCTATTGACACAGTGTAAATTACAGTATAGACTTTGTTTATGATACAGGGTGAGAAAAATATGCAGCCAGTCTGTGACTCAACCAGGAACATTTTGCTTACAAGGCAAATGCTCTACCAACTGAGCTAACCAGACTGCTGACATATAATTTTTGTCTCCTAACAGGTAAGGTACACACTGTGACATTTAGATGCAAAAACAAATTAATTAATCAGGAGAAAAAACCATGTCAGGAAGTCCTGAAAACATTTTGTGACCAGCACCCATTTATGATAATATAAATGTTTGTTTATATTTGAATTATTTGTGTAGGTGTATGTTCAAATAAAAAACCCAGTTTTTATAACATTTTAGGGTACCATTTTTAGCGCTACTGCCCAGAGAGCTTACTTGATGGAGCGTTGTCCCTCATCTGTCGTCCTTTAGCAGCACATCCTCTGAAACAACCAGGTCAATTAACATGTATGTTTCTATTGCATAGGTGATTTTTATTTCTCAATCTGAAACTCAAGATGGTCCCCATTACTAAAAAATTTCAAAAACTTAAAAAAAAATCTTCTGATAAACCGCTTTTGAAAGTATATAGGTAGTAATGATACTCAGCTTTAGTTAAAATAAACATTAATACTTTTTTTAATGGAACTGCATTTGCCTAAATTTACATCAGTTGGGGTTTCATCTTTGTACAAAAAGAGTTAAAATTGACAATTTTCAAAAGTTTTCTTCTAAACAACAGGTCAGCCAAATCTGTTCATATTTGATATAGTTGTGCTTATGAAAAGGGGTTTAAAGTTTGTACAAATCAAGGGGTTTGCATGTATAGGGGTCCTGTAAGGGGACTTCAGTTCTATAAAGGAATACTATGGGGAATGGAAAATTCTATTTTTCATCCATTTATGATTTTTTTTATTCACTTTGAGTTTTGAAGCATCATATAGTCGTGACAATTTTCTTCTTAATGTCAAACTTGTTCATATATGATATTAATTATACTAGCATCAGCGAGTGATTGGAGATTCAGCAAATCAAGGGGTTGGGATATATTTGGACCCTGTATAAGGTGACATTTTGTTTTACATAGGAATATTATTGCAGAAAGTGATTTTTGAGGCGCCTGACTTTCTGGCAATTCCTTCAGTATCGTAGGTTAATTATCTGTTGCACATTTCATTTTCACAAAAGAACCGTTTCCTCATGGTTTCATACTACAAGAACAACATCGCTATTTAATGGAGCATAGCGATGGCTGAAATGCAGGAGTGTCTATACAAATTAGCATATCGGATAGCAACAATGATGAAAAAAGTCGCTGAAGCAAATGTTACCGGCTTTCTAGTCAATATTAATTTCGACATTCTATTTAGAAATGTTTAACATTGTCACAGAAAGTTCTGTAATGGGCTCTATATCGTATAGATTCAGATTCAGATCATTTCATTTGAAAGTACATTTGTATGTAATAAAGTCACGGGAGATTGCCTCTTTCGTCAAACTTATTCTTTATTCGTAGTGTATTATCAAGGGCATTCATTTTGCCGCTCATTTTTCATAGTCTATGTGAATAGGCTATGATTTTTCTTGTTAAAGGTACAACTGAGGAAAAGTTGTACAATGCTATTGATTCACCTCACCTTTTAAAAAGAGGAGAAAAAATTGATGATGGAATTTATGTCCTTGGAGGTGTCAAGAAAATAAAATTAACTGTTGAAGAATTAATTGCTCTTGGTTCTTATTTAGGAGCAATGCCTGAAACTGATACATTTCCAGCTTTCAATCATTTGGAAATAAAAGATATGATAATTTATGGCACATTGCACAAGAGAATGTTGAAAAGAGACATCATGGGAAGACTGGCTTAACCTATGGACGTGTTCGTTCTTTTTTTTATCTTACTGATAAAGAAGTTAGATCAAGATGTTTAGGTGTAGTTGAGGCACTGGAATGCACTAATTATACAGGAAAGACTTCCATCCTTTCTGTTAAAATGACAAGAGACTTAGAAATAATTCCAGTGAAAAACATACAATCCACTAGTATACTTATTTTTATTGATGAGAATGGCAGGGAAGGACATGTTTGCCACTTTCCCAACTGGAGTCTGATTGATTAATGTCTTATTTTGGGGTAAATTTGGACACCTTTTTTACTTTTCTTCTTATGTTATAGTGGACTGGTTGGAGCCATATTCTGAATGAAAAACGCAGCACTATTGAAATGGATTTTACTTGTGTTCATGCATTAATAAATTTTTAACATCTTATATCAGAACATCAAGCCGTGTGCATCTTTTGATAATTTGTCACCTCAAAAACAAGCGGATTACGCCTGATAACTTCGTATGGGAAGTCACGCTGCGAAGTCTTCCTTGGTAGTACCAGTACTAAGCATATGCGAATAAATTTTGACTAAAATGTGCTTATAAGCCCTGTGGTGGGGAGTTGTGGTTGAATCACGCTAGTTCAAGAATTTATATGAAATCTTGCGTTCTGTAACTGCTGCCAGGTGTGGTTAAGATTTAACGAAAAATGCGGTTACTATCGCGTCTGCACGAAAATTTTAACATTTTCCGTTATATAACTCTATATAAAACAGTGACTCTAGCAGTGGCTCCAAATTTGACACCAGGGACCTCACTTCTGCAAAAAAAATTCAGAAGACACAATGCTAAATTTCTAAGCCTTGAACTTTAAGAGAAAATGTTTTTTTAAAGTTTTCCTTAAAATGTACTTAAAGCTGATCATGCTGGTTCAAGAACTCTTCCAAGATCTTATAACAGCTGTGCAAGTTTGGTTAAGATGTGTTAATAAATGAGAGTGCTACCACTTCTACAAGAAAATGATTATGACAAAGCCGGTGGACAATTTACCATGACATAAGCCCTGCTGGACTTTTGTAGTACAGCCAGCTCTCCCGAATGGGTCCATTAAATAGCAGCACACTTGAGCATGTTGATTGGTCAGTTGCTTCAGATAGAGCTTGAAGAACATACTATTTTAGTAGGCATTCAATTGCTATGAATTGAGGGACAGTTTTACCAACATATACTTAAAAACTTAAATATAAGAAAAGCAGATCATGATTTTAGACTGGTTTCAGTAAAACTGCATATGGTTTCACTGATATTAAGTATAAAATATATAAATAAGCAGTCATAATTTAGTTAAGTTTTAAAGTACTACGTAAAATGCTGGTGAAACAGAAGCCTGATTCAGGAGATATCAGGTTCTATATATAGACTAAATGAAGGGTGCTCTCCCTAAAGCAGCAGTTTATATCAAGACAATACAAGTAGCCATGACTATAACATGAGATGACAACTGACTAGATAAGACAAACTAGGCTTGGAATGATGAGAGCAAATATCTAACATGCTTGCATTAACCTGCAGAAAATGATTGCAACTCTGCACTACCTGCTTCTGCGTGTATATACAGAAAATGACAAATAACCAGAGAAATCCAGTCACAACAAGTTTGTTTGGTATACAGTGAAAACTACAGGTGAATAGAAAGCCATAAAATGCAACTTTTGATAATTCAGCGGCTGCAAATCTGTCAGAATCTATTCAATTTGGCCATTTCAAAAAATGTTCCACGATATTATGATTATATAACTACGTGTAAGTTTTGTGAGGGCTGAATGAAAATGACTGAAAACAATACTGAAGGAGTTATTTCCCTTTGACCATTCTTATTACATTTTACAAGATAAACATAATGTGAAACTTCTGTGAGGGTCTGCCTGGATCTCCACTCTCTGTTCTGAAACTTTCAATGGAGGTCTGGATTTTTTGTATAAGAGTAAGTTCATGCATGATTTAGAATGACCACTACTGCTAAATCCATGTATTTAAATAGATAGAACAATAACAAAGTTTATAATTAATAAATATGTTTACATAAGTAATTACATGTATTAGATTTTCTCATACATGTTATCTCTCTTAAGACATTAAAATACTTGTTCAGTTGAGCTATACCAACATTCATAGGCCTCTTGTTTTATATTTAATATTAGAAAACCATTCACTTTTAATACTCAATTGGAAGGCTGAAAATTAAGTTAAGAACATAAATATAAAGTCAAGAATATGTATTGGAGTTATTTCTCTTTTGCCATTTCTATCATGTTTTTAGTGTATTTTCTATGCTGACATTAAGAGCTCCTGCCTTGTCATAGAAGGTACACACAACTTGACTTAGGGAGGAGTTTGGTGGCATTTTTTATCAACATCAGAGTAGCAACTACAAGTGTAGCTTATGCATTATCTGTTAACCGTGTGTTTATCATGTACAGAGTAGCAACTACAAGTGTAGTTATTGCATTATCTGTAAACTGTGTGTTTATCATGTTTAGAGTAGCAACTACAAGAGTAGCTTATGCATTATCTGTAAACTGTGTGTCTATCATGTACAGAGATACAGAGTAGCAACTACAAGTATAGTTTATGCATTATCTGTAAACTGTGTGTTTATCATGTACAGAGTAGCAACTACAAGTGTAGCTTATGCATTATCTGTAAACTGTGTGCTTATCATGTACAGAGTAGCAACTACAAGTGTAGCTTATGCATTATCTGTAAACTGTGTGTCTATCATGTACAGAGATCCAGAGTAGCAACTACAAGTGTAGCTTATGCACTATCTGTAAACTGTGTGTTTATCATGTACAGAGTAGCAACTGCAAGTGTAGCTTATGCACTATCTGTAAACTGTGTGTTTATCATGTATAGTGTAGCAACTACAAGTGTAGCTTATGCATTATCTGTAAACTGTGTGTTTATCATGTACAGAGTAGCAACTACAAGTGTAGCTTATGCATTATCTGTAAACTGTGTGTTTATCATGTACAGAGATCCAGAGTAGCAACTACATGTGTAGCTTATGCATTATCTGTAAACTGTGTGTTTATCATGTACAGAGTAGCAACTACAAATGTAGCTTATGCATTATCAGTAAACTGTGTGTTTATCATGTACAGAGTAGCAACTACAAGTGTAGCTTATGCATTATCTGTAAACTGTGTGTTTATCATGCACCGAGTAGCAACTACAAGTGTAGCTTATGCATTATCTGTAAACTGTGTGTTTATCATGTACAGAGATCCAGAGTAGCAACTTCAAGTGTAGCTTATGCATTATCTGTAAACTGTGTGTTTATCATGTACAGAATAGCAACTACAAGTGTAGCTTATGCATTATTATCTGTAAACTGTGTGTTTATCATGTACAGAGTAACAACTACGAGTGTAGCTTATGCATTATCTGTTAACTGTGTGTTTATCATGTACAAAGCAGCAACTACAAGTGTAACTTATGCACTATCTGTAAACTGAGTGTTTATCATGTACAGAGTAGCAACTGCAAGTGTAGCTTATGCATTATCTGTAAACTGTGTGTTTATCCTGTACAGAGTAGCAACTGCAAGTGTAGCTTATGGATGATCTGTAAACTGTGTGTTTATCATGTACAGAGTAGCAACTACGAGTGTAGCTTATGCATTATCTGTAAACTGTGTGTTTATCATGTACAGAGTAGCAACTGCGAGTGTAGCTTATGCATTATCTGTAAACTGTGTGTTTATCATGCACCGAGTAGCAACTACAAGTGTAGCTTATGCATATCTGTAAACTGTGTGTTTATCATGTACAGAGATCCAGAGTAGCAACTTCAAGTGTAGCTTATGCATTATCTGTAAACTGTGTTTTTATTATGTACAGAATAGCAACTACAAGTGTAGCTTATGCATTACCTGTAAACTGTGTGTTTATCATGTACAGAGTAACAACTACAAGTGTAGCTTATGCATTATCTGTTAACTGTGTGTTTATCATGTACAGAGTAGCAACTACAAGTGTAGCTTATGTACTACCTGTAAACTGAGTGTTTATCATGTATAGAGTAGCAACTACAAGTGTAGCTTATGCATTATCTGTAAACTGTGTGTTTATCATGTACAGAGTAGCAACTACAAGTGTAGCATATGCATTATCTGTAAACTGTGTGTTTATCATGTATAGTGTAGCAACTACAAGTGTAGCTGATGCATTATCTGTAAACTGTGTGTTTATCATGTACAGAGTAGCAACTACAAGTGTAGCTTATGCATTATCTGTAAACTGTGTGTTTATCATGTACAGAGTAGCAACTACAAGTGTAGCTTATGCAATATCTGTAAACTGTGTGTATATCATGTACAGAGATTATCAAACTAAGTATTGCTACTTACCTTCAGCAACACCTTCATAGCACTCTGGTCTTCCTGCTGCATTAAGCAAGGGTGTCACTTCAAAGTTGTTCAACATATGTTAGAATAATTTCTACACATAAATAATTCCATAAATGCAGTAAAATAAACTGATATATTTTTCCAGGGTTCTGTGCTGCAGCATTATTCACACTATACAATGCCCTCTTTGACCAATCTGACTAGTTCCCCTCTGTCATTTTTTTTCACAGCATTCTTCAGTTTTTGTTTGGGAGTGAGTGTCGCGGTTAGAGAGTAAAAAAATGACATGTTGGTTTGTCTGAAATGTATCAGAAATGTAGAGATCAGATGTTTTTATTAAGATACAAAGATACAAATTTTTATTTTCATCTATGCTGGCCACCGGCCCATAATTCAGATACACAACAAATATACAAAACATGATTGAAGAGAGTGAAATTTACAATTTGTTAGTTTTTACATTATTTAAGCAGAATACAATAATTATCAGTTCATCACATTATTGTATCTAGATTTTATGAATGGTGTTCTTAATCAAAAAACAGGATACAGGTACTTAGCACCATTGATAACTGTACACAGGATACATGTACTTAGCAATATTAATAACTGTACTCTGTACACAGGATATAGGTACTTAGCAACATTAATAATGGTACACAGGATACAGGTACATAGCGACATTAATAACTGTACTCTGTACATGGGATACATGTATTTAACAACATTAATAAATGTACTTTGTACACAGGATACAGGTACTTAGCAACAAAAAAAAACGTACTCTGTACACAGGATACAGATACTTAGCCATATTAATAATTGTACACAGGATACAGGTATTAAGCAACATTATAATGGTACATAGGATACAGGTACTTAGCAACATTAATAACTGTACTCTGCACACAGGATACAGGTACTTAGCAACATTAATAACTAAACTCTGTACACAGGATACAGGTACTTAGCAAAATTAATAACTGTATTCTGTATACAGGATACAGGTACTTAGTAACATTAATAACTGTACACGATTACAGGTAATTAGCAACATTAATAACTGTAATATGTACATAGGATACGGGTACTTAGCAACATTAATAACTGTACTCTGTACACAAGATAAAGGTACTTAGCCACATTAATAACTGTACTATGCACACAAGATACCGGTACTTAGCCACATTTACAACTGTACTCTGTACATGGGATACAGGTACTTAGCAACATTAATAACTGTACTCTGTAAACAGGATACAGGTTCTTAGCCACATTAATAACTGTACTCTGTACACAGGATACAGGTACTTAGTAACATTAATAACTGTACTCCGTACATAGGATACAGGTACTTAGTAACATTAATAACTGTACTTTGTAAACAGGATACAGGTTCTTAGCCACATTAATTACTTTACACAGGATACAGGTAATTAGCAACATTAATAATGGTACACAGGATACAGGTACTTAGTAACATTGATAACTGTACATAGGATACAGGTACTAAGCAACATTGATAACTATACTCTGTACACATGATACAGGTAATTAGTCACATTAATAACTGTACTCTGTACATGGGATACAGGTACTTAGCAACATTAATAACTGTACTCTGTACATGGGATACAGGTACTTTGCAACATTAAAAACTGTACATAGGATACATGTACTTATCAACATTAATAATGGTACACAGGATACAGGTACTAAGCAACAATGATAACGGTACACAGGATACAGGTACTTACCAACATTAATAACTGTACTCTATACACAGGATACAGGTACTTTGCAACATTGATAACTGTACTCCGTACATAGGATACAAGTACTTAGCAACATTGATAACAGTACACAGTATACAGGTATTTAGCAACATTGATAACTGTACTCTGTACACAGGATATAAGTACTTAGCAACATTGATAACTGTACTCTGTACACAGGATACAGGTACTTAGCAACATTGATAATGGTACATAGGATACAGGTATTTAGCAACATTGTTAACAGTACACAGGATACAGGTACTGAGCCACATCAATAACTGTACTCTGTAGACAGGATACAGGTACTTAGCAACATTGATAACTATACACAGAGTACAGGTATTTAGCAACATTGATAACTATACACGGGATAAAGGTACTTAGCCACATTGATAACTTCACAGGATACAGGTACTTAGCAACATTAATAACTGTACTCTGTACACAGGATACAAGTACTTAGCAACCTTGATAACTTTACTCTGTACACAGGATACAGGTACTTAGCAACATTGATAACTATACTCTGTACACAGGATACAGGTACTTAGTAACATTGATAATGGTACACAGGATACAGGTATTTAATAACATTGATAATGGTACACAGGAAACACGTATTTAGCCACATTAATAACTGTATTCATTACACAGGATACCGGTTATTAGCAACATTAATAACTGTACTCTGTACACTGGATACAAGTACTTAGCCACATTAATAACTGTACTCTGTACATGGCATACAGGTACTTAGCAACATTGATAACGCTACTCTGCACAGAGGATACAGGTATTAAGCAACATAAATAACTGTACACGGAACACAGGTATTTAGCCACATTAATAACTTTACTCTGTACATGGGATACAGGTACTTAGCAACATTGATAACGGTACTCTGCACACAGGATACAGGTATTTAGCATAATTGATAACTGTACACAGGATACAGGTACTTAACCACATTGATAACTGTACTCTGCACACAGGATACTTGTATTGAGCAACATTGATAACTGAACACAGGATACAGGTACTTAGCCATATTTAAAACTGTACTCTGTGCACAGGATACAGGTACTTAGCCACATTAATAACTGTACTCTGTACACAGGATACAGGTACTTAACAACATTAATAAATGTACTCTATACACAGGATACAGGTACTTAGCAACATTTATAACTGTACTCTGTACACAGGAAACAGGTACTTAGCAACATTTATAAATGTAATCTACACACAGGATACAGGTACTTAGCAACATTGAAAACTGTACTCTATACACAGGATACAGGTACTTAGCAACATTAATAACTGTACTCTGTACACAGGATACAGGTACTTAACAACATTAATAAATGTACTATATACACAGGATACAGGTATTAAGCAACATTTATAACTGTACTCTATACACAGGATACAGGTACTTAGCTACATTAATAACTGTACTCTGTACACAGGATACAGGTACTTAGCCACATTAATAACTGTACTCTGTACACAGGATACTTGTATTGAGCAACATTGATAACTGAACACAGGATACAGGTACTTAGCAACATTTATAACTGTACTCTGTACACAGGAAACAGGTACTTAGCAACATTTATAAATGTAATCTACACACAGGATACAGGTACTTAGCAACATTGAAAACTGTAATCTATACACAGGATACAGGTACTTAGCAACATTAATAACTGTACTCTGTACACAGGATACAGGTACTTAACAACATTAATAAATGTACTATATACACAGGATACAGGTATTAAGCAACATTTATAACTGTACTCTATACACAGGATACAGGTACTTAGCTACATTAATAACTGTACTCTGTACACAGGATACAGGTACTTAGCCACATTAATAACTGTACTCTGTACACAGGATACTTGTATTGAGCAACATTGATAACTGAACACAGGATACAGGTACTTAGCTACATTAATAACTGTACTCTGTACACAGGATACAGGTACTTAGCCACATTAATAACTGTACTCTGTACACAGGATACAGGTACTTAGCCACATTAATAACTGTACTCTATTCACAGGATACAGGTACTTAGACACATTAATAACTGTACCCTTTACACAGGATAGAGGTACTTAGCAACATTAATAACTGTACTCTGTACACAGGATACAGGTACTTAGCAACAGTAATAACTGTACTCTGTACACAGGATACAGGTACTTAGACACATTAATAACTGTACTCTGTACAAGGGATACTTAGCCAAATAAATAACTGTACTCGCGTCTTTTAATGATATAAATACATTTGTATGATTATGTTGGACCTTCATAAAGTTTTATGCCACAAATTTAAAAAGATATAGGAGTGGAGTCAGCTGAGTGGGTTTAGTTTTATATGACTTAAACAAGCTATATATGTTAATAATACAATGCCAGATTTCATACACTGTTCCTGGAGGAAGTAGCCATTGCTTTCTTTTATGCTACATCAATGATAGAGTGTCAGTATAAGTAAAAAATGTACAATAATTTTACATGCAAATGCTAGTACTCTCCTTTTCTTGTATAAAGAACTTGATGTTGTTAATAATGTACTTGGCTTGGAGCTTGAAAATAAGAAGTCATCAAAGGCTGATAGTTTCAATGTACAATGTAATGGACATACCATAGAGTCTCAAGGAATTGTTAAGTATCATGGAAGGGTTTTGGATAATGATCTTTCTGCCACATCTATTGTTAATAACATTGTTAAAATATCAATTCAGGGTTGAAATATCTGTATAGACATTGTTAAAATATCAATTCTGGATTGAAGTATCTGTATAGACTTTGTTAAAATATCAATTCTGGGTTGAAGAATCTGTATAGATTTTGTTAAAATATCAATTCTTGGTTGAAGTATCTGTATAGATTTTGTTAAAATATCAATTCTGGGTTGAAGAATCTGTATAGATTTTGTTAAAATATCAATTCTGAGTTGAAGAATCTGTATAGATTTTGTTAAAATATCAATTCTTGGTTGAAGTATCTGTATAGATTTTGTTAAAATATCAATTCTGGGTCGAAGAATCTGTATAGATTTTGTTAAAATATCAATTCTTGGTTGAAGTATCTGTATAGATTTTGTTAAAATATCAATTCTGGGTTCAAGTATCTGTATAGACTTTGTTAAATATCTGTATAGACTTTGTTAAAATATCAATTCTGGGTTGAAGTGTCTGTATAGACTTTGTTAAAATATCAATTCTGGGTTGAAGTATCTGTATAGACTTTGTTAAAATATCAATTCTGGGTTGAAGAATCTGTATAGACTTTGTTAAAATATCAATTCTTGGTTGGAAGTATCTGCATAGACTTTGTTAAAATATCAATTCTGGGTGGAAGTGTCTGTATAGACTTTGTTAAAATATCAATTCTGGGTTGAAGAATCTGTATAGATTTTGTTAAAATATCAATTCTTGGTTGGAAGTATCTGCATAGACTTTGTTAAAATATCAATTCTGGGTTCAAGTTTCTGTATAGACTTTGTTAAAATATTAATTCTGGGTTCAAGTATCTGCATAGACTTTGATAATATATCAATTCTGAGCTGAAGTGTCTGCATAGACTTTGTTAAAATATTAATTCTGGGTTCAAGTATCTGTATAGACTTTGATAAAATATCAATTCTGGGCTGAAGTGTCTGCATAGACTTTGTTAAAATATTAATTCTGAGTTGAAGAATCTTTATAGATTTTGTTAAATATCAATTCTTGGTTGGAAGTATCTGCATAGACTTTGTTAAAATATCAATTCTGGGTTGAAGTGTCTGTATAGACTTTGTTAAAATATCAATTCTGGGTTCAAGTTTCTGTATAAACTTTGTTAAAATATTAATCCTGGGTTCAAGTATCTGCATAGACTTTGATAATATATCAATTCTGAGCTGAAGTGTCTGCATAGACTTTGTTAAAATATCAATTATTGGTTCAAGTTTCTGCATAGACTTTGATAAAATATCAGTTCTGGGCTGAAGTGTCTGCATAGACTTTGTTAAAATATTAATTCTGGGTTGAAGAATCTGTATAGATTTTGTTAAATATCAATTTTGGGTTCAAGTATCTGCATAGACTTTGATAAAATATCAATTCTGGGCTGAAGTGTCTGTATAGACTTTGATAAAATATCAATTCTTGGTCAAAGTGTCTGCATAGATTTTGATAAAATATCAATTCTTGGTCGAAGTGTCTGCATAGACTTTGTTAAAATATCAATTCTCGGTTGAAGTATCTGTATAGACTTTGTAAAAATATCAATTCTGGGTTGAAGAATCTGTATAGATTTTGTTAAAATATCAATTCTGGGTTGAAGAATCTGTATAGATTTAGTTAAAATAACAATTCTTGGTTGAAGAATCTGTATAGATTTTGTTAAAATTTCAATTCTGGGTTGAAATGTCTGTATAGACTTTGTTAAAATATCAATTCTCGGTTGAAGTATCTGTATAGACCTTGTTTATATATGAACCTGACATAACTGTATTCTCATCTTGGTACAGTACAATTGAGAAACAGATTACAAATTGCTCAAAACAAAGTTGTCTGATTCATTCTTTGTAATTGTTACCATGGTAGACATTTTAATTGAATTGAATAGAAAATATGTGTTTCAAGAACACATGAACACATATTGCAACTGTATTGAAAAACATACACCACATCAGTTTATTCTACTGTTTAAGACAGTAACATTAACTAACCACTGGACATGGTTGGGTTTTGGTCGATTGTTAGTTTAAACATCACATACTTACAAATTTCTGTTCTTTTTCAACAATATGATTATGATGTGCCCATTTTGCCCAAGGTGATGTTATGGACTACTTTATTTGGGCTGGGTACTGATGTAGTTGTACTGTTGGTTGTTGGGAACATGTGGACTTGCTTAAGTCATTCTGGGCCTTGCTGTAGTCATACTTTACAGATGATGCATATTGATTGTGGGATCAAATGTCTCAATGGCCTTTGGTCAATAGGTTTAATTATCTAATATTTTGAGTGGTGCAAGGTAGCTGACACTGTGTATATACTTACATCTTTCCCTATAGCTGCCTTCAGTACATGTTCCAATGTCGTGTTACTGTCATCTTGACTTTCTTTCCTTCTCCCTGGTCCATTAACTCTTTCTCTCACAGGCTGTGGGTATCTGAATAAATATTTATCATAGGCTTAAGAATAATTATTGCGTATAAGTTACCACCTGTGTGGTTCCAGCATGCAACATAAGTAACGCAGTCACTTGTGCATGATGTAAAATGTTACAAACAGAGTATTGGATAGAATGTTGGCTAACACTGCAGTTCTACAAATGTCAATGGTCTAACTGCATATTAACAGATGTGATGATTGACTGCTTTCTTTCTGTTTGCAGTCATGTAACTTTATGGTTACTATTTCTAATGGTTCTAAGGCAATAAAAAACAATTTAATCTGTTAAGAAGCTTTGTTGTGTAGTTATTACAAAGTCTCATAAGTTTCAGTGACATTAAACATATATAGATAAATAGAAAAATATATACCTTATGTACAGTCAACCTGTCTTAAGCAGCCAGACAAAGTAAGAAGCAAAGTGACCTTTTAATACAGGTTGTTGCTTTATACATGTTAATTTGCCACAAAAACATGGAAATGGGGATTAGAAAATGTGGCTGCTCAACAAAGATGGTCGCTTACATAGGTTTGACCATTAATGTATTATTTGCATTTGACTTATTCGTTGAAAAGAGGGCTTGCATCTGTTCCACTTAAATTATGTATTACAGAAACATACATGAATGTCAGAAACTTGTGTTGTTGTTTATGGTGTTAAGTGTCACTTTCAACACTGTTTCAGTCATATCAGGCAGTGTCTACTCGAGCGCTGTTACATTCTGAGTGCTGTCACACTGGTGTACCATGCCACAGACACATGGTATCATACCCCAACCAGTGGTATTATTCATCTAAACCAGATTGACCATACCTAGAACTTTCCTCTAACTCCTGAGTGCCAAGCAAGGAAGCTTCTAATAAAACTTTCCTAGTCTTTGGTATAACCCGGCCGGTGATCGAACCCAGGACCTTCCGTGTGTAAGGCGAATGCTTTACCACTAGGCATCCGCTGTAGTATATAAATTTGTGTATTACCTTCGATGCCATATAGTTTTACTGCAATCTGATTATGGATGAGTAAATCAGCAGAGGCCAACACTGCTTTCTTCTCCATATCTTGTCCATCTCAATATTTTTTCACCCAATTAATATTTTTTTTGCAGAAGTCCATTGTATCTGAAATGATAAAACATAAATTGTCCGTTTATCTGCTAAATCTGTAATCATCCGGAATTTCTGTTGAGTATTTCCTGTACTGCCCACATCTATAACTATGTGAAGTTCAAGACATCTTAATATTGATTTTCAAATTTTCAAATGTAAAAATCTTAAAAAAATAAATGTTATAAAAATCAATAGGATCAAATGACAGATCAAATGACATGGTAGTAAATGGACCTCTTTCTTCTTGTTTTATATTAATGAGTAATGATCATTATTTGATTATAATGGCATTGGGGAGGGACAAAAAGGTGATAGATTGCTAAGTTTCCCAAGCTACTATATGCCAACAAAATGTACACGTTCAGTGCAATAGTAAGGAGTTGTTAGTGAAGTTTTAAATCTAAAATAAGTATATTTAGTGGAACTGTATTCAGCGCTGACTTAAAACCTAGGATTGAATAGGTCATGAATAAAACCTACCAGCGGGATCACACAAGATCTCATTCTCTTATAAGATTTTTTTGCTGAATATAACAATATCAATAAGATCAGAGTAAATCCCATAACTGCAAAGTCTAATTACAAATTCAATTAGATTTAACAATGCCATAATCAGGTTTTTCTTTGTGTAACAGAACCACTGCATTTGATAACTGGTTTTACTCAATGCAAGACTTAATGGTCCCTTCTCGTTTGATAAAAAATATTTTTGATAATGCTTTCAGTTTCAAATACAGAATATCATTTGATTGAATGATTGATGGACTTGTTGTAAACTCATTACAAAAGCAAAATTGCAAGATTTGACTGCGTAATTCACACTACAGTCCACCCTCACATAATGTAATAATTTATACATAATACAAACTTATGAAGTTGTTGAATAGAAAGAAATGTTGCTCTATAAAATGTTCTTTCCAAAATATAGAACCCAAGGAAACAATTGACATTGTATTTAGTTATATATATATATATGGGCCGTTCTCAAGGAAAACCTGGTTTAATGACATTTTTTGACAATTTAGTTTTTTTTTATTTTCGTATTAAACAATGTTTCCTGAACATAAAACTGCTTTCATTTTTATTGTACGACGAATACTTTTTCTAATATCAACTCTTCCTGCGAGAGGTATAATAATGCACGACGGCAATGTGCGAAGTTAACGTACGACGTTCGACGTTGTTTCAGAAAAAAACAACTTTATTTTGCACACAAACAATACCCTGATGGCAATAACAACTCTTAGTTATTCTGTATACCTTGATGATTGAAAGAAATTAACAAAATGTATCGAATCAAGCACAAATTCAAAGATATGAATAAAAAATAATCAAAACTGTACTTGTATTTCTTCAACGATCATAACTGTAGTTATATAATATGAAATAAGGCACTGCCTAAAAGAGGATTTATCAATTTCAATCAATGTATATGTAGATTATTTAATATCAGTGTGTCAGGATAAGATTTATAACTGTCAAAATAATAGATTGCCATCAAGTTTAAAAGAAAATATAGCATTTTTATTGTTTCATATATGGCCCAAAATGGTGTGAGTGTGAAAATGCACATGACAGGTACTTTTGCAATGTGAACTTGTGAAGGGAATATATTTTCCCAGAGAGTGGTGCAGAATTGAGTGGACTGGTAGCTATAACACACAGATGGGACTTTTTCTTAGACGGTAAGAATTTTGCATAATTTGGCTGATTTGACCCCTGTATGTGAAATAGGGACACCTACTTTCGCTTTGAGCAAAATTGTGAAATTGGAAGCAGTTAATGCCCATGTTTTTAACTGTTTTTTGTGTTCTGCTTGAATTGAATGTGAATTCTGGAAATTCTCATGGAGTTTGGAGCACAACTGTAAGTGTGGCAGTCTACTGTGCTAATATTACGGTCTATGTGAAATTAATGGTGGGCCAGCTTCATAACGGGTAGAGGCTAAATATCAAGAAGGTTCCCTGTCAATGCGCATGATCAACTTGGAACATTCGGAACACTTGGATTTTTCTATTTACCGCTTAAATCTAAGATTGACAGTAAACATGAAATGTTTATGCTTTTGGTAATAGTAATGTCTTTTAAATGGAATTAGTGGTTAGATGTAAACGCCGGTACATGTGATAATCTTAGTTTAAGTTTTGTTTAAGTCGAACATGTACATGTAAATGAGACTTTAGTTTAAACTTAATAATTGTACTAGGCTACTATTGTGAAACTTGTTACCAGTTTACAACTAAGACAAATCACGCTCGAAGTCTTCCTTGGTAGAACCAGTACTAAGAATATGCTGAACAAGCATCTTCCTCAAGGACACCACACATAGTCGTGGCGAAGGATCGAACTCCAGCCCCCACCCCCCATCAAACATGGATTCAGTGCTCTAATACTACTAACCCCCCCACACACACACAACAAACACACCAAGTGTTTAGTATGCTAACCTTAGTTTTAAATTGCATGTCAATAAATCAATGTATGGTCTGGTGGATAATTTAATAAAAAATATTATACTAAGGGTGTGTGTACATCCAACCACAGCAGGACCTGGTTCAATATCTTGGTTGGTAACTAAGCTCATTAATAAGGTGTTTATGCACAGCTTTTTAATTATTTTGATATTCGATTTGTTGTCTCCAGAGAAGTAAAATAAAAAATCTTTACAAGGCTTCTAAGAAATTGCAATATGTCACACTAAGTGGGTAATGTGTCAGATTTTCAATCAAGGGGTCAAGAGTTTGAATCATTATATAGCCAACTGTGCTGGTGAGTAACTGACTATACATTTATATATGTAACTAAATTTAGTAATAATTTAGTTCATACTTTTTTTTTAGCTCGATTGCAATGAAAGCTCAGAGCTTATATCAACCACTCTCGAGTCCGCTTCCTTGGTAGTGTTGTATATAACTAAATGCACTCTGCATGGTAACTTGATACACACTATCTTGCATGTATCCTTAGTATATAAACCTATGACGCTCTGGTCACAGGGCTTTTATTCTGTTGTAGTCTCAAATAAACATACACATATTTACAGCAGCTGACTGATGATTTATTCAGAACAATACATATTACAGCAGGTAGCACCAATGTTGTTTTATGAGTGTTGTTTTATGAGATGCATCTGATCGAGCTGGGGATTAAACCCACAACCTCAGGCATGAGCAGCCAACACTCTATCCATTTGACTTCATTAAATGGAATATTTTAAAATCATATTTTAAGTATATCATTTCAGATTCCATCAATAGCTGTGGCTGGTTAGCTCAGTCAGTAGCATGTCTGACTATCATTTCAGGGTCATAGTTCAAATCACCACACAGTCACCGTCTCAGTGATGATTGACATATATTGTCATTTGTTACTGATGCTGAAGTAGGAAAGTTGTCAGTTGCTTGCAGAGATGGAGTTTGCTTGAGTACTGGTTAACCTTCCAGGAACCAAGGAAACAGTTGTTAGCTTAACTGATCTTCTGTTAGCCATCAGTGACATAATAATGATGCTAAATATTCAAACAAACATTAATAACACAATCAAATATTTAAATATTGCTTTGGATTTAAAAAAAATAAATACATTACAATATCATACAAACTTTAATATGTTAGTACACAAATAAGTTGATATTATATTTGTATTAGTATGGTCATGAAATATTCACTTGCTGTGATTGTAGGTAGCGCCCACACAGTTTGCTGTAGACCCTTTTCCAGGTATTGCACAGGTAAGATAGAATTGCATATAAACAATAAAATTACATATATCTTCCAACATTGTACAATATGTTTTTCTTTAAAGGAAACAATAACACTTTTTGTCGTTGTTTACAGAGCTATGTCATCAGTTCTATTCAATTGCCCAGGATTCACTAAATTTGTTTGTGAATGACATTGTGTAATTATATTATTACATTGATCTATCAAATTTTGATAAAGCTGCAATAGCGTTTCAAATGTCTGATTGATTGAACTAATTTTATTAAAATTTAACTAATGTATAAATAATTTTTACAATTTCAATAATGTAATAGATCTATACAACTTAGCTAACATTAAATTATGCTGATTGTAGGTAGTGCCAAATCAGCATGTTGCTGTCAGTCCTGGTCTTACACCAGATGGGATCACCCAGGTAAAATAAAAAGTTGTAGTTTAATAATCTCATTTCATACATTCACAGTTATTTTTAGTAAATAAAACAATACAAGTACCAATGGAGAAAAATATATGTTCTGTTGCATTGATATAATAATAGCAGCTTACAAAACTGTGTGTCCTTTCAAGTATAAGATCAAGTCTAGGTCATACAGTTTAAAGTTCAAATTAGCATAGTGTCTGCTGACTGCTCCAAATGATCTAAATCCCTTAAACGATATTGATATAGCTTGATACAAATATTCACCTCATTGAGGCAGTATGTGTTACTAGACTTGCAGTAACTAATGATTGACGAAAAGGTTTTAATTGAAAGTCAATGATCAGATATCTGTTTAACAACACCAAAATTTATCAGCAATGTCACAATGTGGTCAAATACTTAACTTGACCATACAAAAATAGCAGCTGATGTATCTTATTTGCACCTTAAGTATTTACTTGTGATTTCAGGTAGCACAAACTCAGCAACTAGTTGAAGTAAGTCCTAATCAGGCATTTGAATATATTATCCAGGTATAATTTAGATATATATTTAGTAAATTAAGATGATGTTTGTGTGTCAAGGTAAGTTTCACCTGACACCTGTGTATGAAGAGTGTATGTGTACCAAGCTAAGTTTCACTCACCTGACACCTGTGTATGAAGAGTATATGTATGTCAAGGTAAGTTTTGCTCACCTGAAACCTGTGTGTCAAGGTAAGTTTCACTCACCTGACACCTGTGTATGAAGAGTGTATGTGTGTCAAGGTAAGTTTTACTCACCTGACACCTGTGTATGAAGAGTGTATGTGTACCAAGGTAAGTTTCACTCACCTGCGACCTGTGTATGAAGAGTGTATGTATGTCAAGCTAAGTTTCACTCACCTGAGACCTGTGTATGAAGAGTATGTGTGTCAAGGTAAGTTTCACTCACCTGACACCTGGGTATGAAGAGTGTATGTGTGTCAAGGTAAGTTTCACTCACCTGAAACCTGTGTATGAAGAGTGTATGTGTGTCAAGGCAAGCTTCACTCACCTGGTACCTGGGTATGAAGAATGTATGTGTGTCAAGGTAAGTTTAACTCACCTGAGACCTGTGTATGAAGAGTGTATGTGTGTCAAGGTAAGTTTCACTCACCTGACACCTGTGTATGAAAAATGTATGTGTGTCAAGGTAAGTTTCACTCACCTGAGATCTGTGTATGAAGAGTGTATGTGTGTCAAGTTAAGTTTCACTCACCTGACACCTGGGTATGAAGAATGTATGTGTGTCAAGGTAAGTTTTACTAACCTGGTACCTGTATATGAAGAGTGTATGTGTGTCAGGTAAGTTTCACTCACCTGACACCGGGGTATAAAGAATGTAAGTGTGTCAAGGTAAGTTTCACTCACCTGAGACCTGTGTATGAAGAGTGTATGTGTGTCAAGGTAAGTTTCACTCACCTGACACCTGGGTATGAAGAATGTATGTTTGTCAAGGTTAGTTTCACTCACCTGCTACTTGTGTATGAAGAGTGTATGTGTGTCAAGGTAAGTTTCACTCACCTGATACCTGTGTATGAAAAGTGTATGTGTGTCAACGTTAACAGTGTATGTGTGTCAAGGTAAGTTAAACTCACCTTGTACCTTTATATGAAGAGTGTATGCATGTCATGGTAAGTTAAACGACAGTATGGTGTACTTCAGAGTTCCTTTTGTGATCATCTGGTGTCTGTCATCCGTCTGTTGTTTACTTTTAGCTTTTAACAACTTCTCCTCTGAAACCACAGGGCCAATTTTGATATAATTTCACAAAAATGTTCCTTTGGTTACCCTCTACCAAGTTTGTTCAAGCCATCTTGATTCATCAAAAAACATTGCGGCCAGGGGGTGGGGTTAGTTTACTAGATAAGCTATAGTTAAAACTTAAAAAATCTTCTTGTCAAAAACTACTGGCTCGATTTTAAAATAATTACACAGAAATGTTCCTTGGGTGACTCTCTACCAAGTTTGTTCAAGCCATCTTGATTCGTCAAAAAACATGGCAGCCAGGAGGTAGGATTAGATTTACTCTACCAAGTTTGTTCAAGCCATCTTGATTCGTCAAAAAACATAGCAGCCAGGGGGTTGGGTTAGTTTTGATGTCAAATTACTTCCCCTGTTTTGTCTGTATATAGCAATTATTATAAGAAGAGGTAATAAACTCTTTAAATGAACTTTTGTTTTTGCTATTATTATACAATATTATACTAGATATAAGTTTTAAAAGATAATTCGTCGTAAAAAGATGAATGATACAATTATAATCAATGATTGAATATTATTCAAATGTCATTTACCATTTTAAAGTAGGTGTTTTTCTGAATATAAAAGTTTTTATGCTTCAGACAGGGATGGTTTATTGCTTCATAATAAAGCAATACCATAGTTTTAGCCAGTTTCATCACAGCAAGAAGTCTGTTTGAGATTTCAGTGTCAAAGCGTAATTGAAATCTCGGAGGAGGAGCTTAATTGTTTTTGGGGGAGAGTGCACTGCGACAAAGATTTTTTCAAGTGATATACTTTGGGAAAGCTTGTGTTTGAACTCACAGGAATATTTATTGTGCTGGAACTGCGGATTTGTTCATGCACAATAGTTTAGTCTGATGCTTTAGTTTGAAACCGTTCTCAAACATAATAGGTTAGTTTTGTTCTGGAACTGGATTTTTATCTTAGTTCGAAGACTAAGCATCTATAGTAAAAACTTCAAAAGCCTTTTTGTCAGAATCTACTGACCTGATTTTGATGTAACTTCACTGACATTTACCATGGGTGAACCTCAACAAAGTTTGAACTCTTCTACGCATCTGTTACATCTTCAAAACAAATCAAAATTCTAACTACTTGCCCATCTCGTCTTTCTGGAATTTTGAGCATACATGTATTATATAATCTACTTATGTTGGGTGACTCAAGGTCAGTCAGGTGAGCGATTTAGGGCCTACTTGGCCCTCTTGTTTAGATATTTGATGAATATTATGATAATAGACCAGAAAAGTGGGCACTTTATGCCAGGAAAGAAGGGTTAAGACATAGAGTAATTACAAATAACCATGTAGAACAATTTCATAGGACAATTAAGTACTCATATTTTGATCAAAAGTTTAACCATAGATTAGATAAATTAATAGATGTTTTGTTGGAATTTGAAAAAAATGCATTTATAGATTGAATGAAGTTGGCTACATTTAGATGCAGTTTTGAACATTCTGGTAGACATGAGAATAGTGAGACAATTGCAAAATTATTAATGATAGTGTTGAAAGAGTTAATGAAAATATGTATTCTGTTTCATTGTCAAATTCAGATAATGTTTACATTGTAAAGGTTTGTTATAGGCAGTGTTCAGTTAGTCCCTGCTATGTCACATGTTCAGTTTCCCCCTGTCAAAATCTGTGTATACATATGTACAGTTGTAGTTGTAAGGACACTAATCCATGTTGCAAGCACATCCATAAGGTTCACTCACTGACTTATCCAGATTTTAATAGAACTGTGTGGGACTGTGATAATCAACCAAATATATCAACAACCACTCTTGTTGAACCAAGTTTAAATGCACACACCTTGAATTATTCAGGTTATCTTCTGAGATAGAACAATAATCCAATATTATGTCTGATCCATCATCATGCAGCAGATTAAATGTGTTCAATAAAGCCCTTGAGTTTACATGTAGACACCATTGCTAATAAAGAAGTAAAAAGCACAATAGAAAAACTTACACCTTAGTAAAAAATCTCATCAAACAAGAAAATAGAAAAACAACTCAGTTTCAAGGCAACACAGAAGAAAAAAGGAGTGTATGTGTGTCAGGGTAAGATTCCCTCTCCTCGTACCAATGTATAAGAGTGTATGTGTGTCGGGGTAAGATTCCCTCTCTTCATACCAATGTATGAGGAGTGAATGTGTGTCAAGATAAGATTCTCTCTCCTCGTACCTATGTATGAGGAGTGTATGTGTGTCAAGGTAAGATTCTCTCTCCTCGTATCTATGTACAAGGAGTGTATGTGTTGTCAGGGTAAGTTTCTCTCTCCTCGTATCAATGTATGAGGAGTGTATGTGTGTCAAAGTAAGATTCCCTCTCCTTGTACCAATGTATGAGGAGTGTATGTGTGTAAAGGTAAGATTCTCTCTCCTCGTACCTATGTACAAGGAATGTATGTGTGTCAAGGTAAGTTTCCCTCTCCTCGTACCAATGTATGAGGAGTGTATGTATGTCAAAGTAAGTTTCCCTCTCCTCGTACCTATGTATGAGGAGTGTATGTGTGTCAGGGTAAGATTCCCTTTCCTCATACCTAAGTACAAGGAGTGTATGTGTGTCAAGGTAAGTTTCCTTCTCCTCTTACCTATGTACCTCTTCATACCTGTATGTGTATGTGTGTCGCTGTAAAAAGAGTGTAAAGTTATTGAACACACGTTTTCCAATTGTGAGTTTATTCAAGTTTGCTTAACGGCGACAATTTAATTTTTACAAAATTGATATTTAAAAGCAAAAATTTTTAAAGCTTAAGTTACTGTAAGACTTAAAAATAAAACAGGAATTTGAACTATCATAATTAATGTACAGTGTAGGTTAAATGTAGCTTCAAAATGCATCCTTATAGTACAATGAAGTACATCTGTCTAAGATGGAAGATGTTGGTTCAATCCCAACTAAGGATATCTGTTGGAGGCTTCATACAACATATTGTAAATATGAAATGAGGATAGTGAAAAATGCTTATATTAGTAAGTAAGTTTGTGTTAATTTCAGGAATGGTTGCATTATTTTGAGTTTGATCCAGTGATGATAAACAGGTTAGATTAATGTCTTAAGTATGAACTAGACTAGAGAATGTTTTTCATCTTTCGAGGAAAACTCAAAATTGTATTTTCCATATTTTCAAATCATTTAAGATGAAAGAATAATTATGATGATATTTTTTTTAATATTAAAAAAAAAAGAAGTATCTAGCTACCAATTTAATGTCATTGTTTAAATAGTGACTTTGTTCACAGTCCTGTTGAATAAGCACAGTTGTGCACATCTTTATGGCTATCAAGGCTACAGTAAGCATCCCATAAAATGTAATGTCCTACAAGCTAAAAGCAAAGTAAAAGAATGGTGCCAATGAAATGCAAACTGGTACTTTTAGCACTACCCAAATTCAATTGATTTTCATAGAGAAATTTAACACATATGCAGTTTCATAAATAAAGTTCAAAATACAGTTCTAAGTACGCTCCCATTTTTAGTTTCAGTTCCTACTTAAACATCAACCATTATTTCAATCAAACCATGCAACTAACCCCCAAGTGCTGCCTTCGAAAGGTAATCTCCCTAAATTCAACTTGATTTAACATCTCGCCAACCTTAAGTAAACTGCTCTCTAAAATAATACATAACTCCACATCTGCACTCTCCAAAGTAAACTCTTCCCCCTTGAAGTAAAAACTTATCTGCCTTTGAAAGCATGTAGCTTCAGCACCCAACCCAAATTACTTCCGCTCAATGGTCATGAAATTCCTCCTTAATTTATCCACCCATCATTAATTATCAGTTATACTTCCTCATCAGATGTCCACTCTCTTTGCTAAATGACCATAAAATATGTTTCTAATTCTATTTTAAGCCTGCTGTACGCCAACCTTTGACAGTGTCATATATCAAAAGTTCAAACTAATTAGTATCTCAAAATCTTAAATAACTTAATGCTTGTACTTATAGCATGCCATAGTAAATGTAAATGTTTATTGAGACTGCAGTATACTATTATAGATCTGTTTGTGGATGGGGTGCATTTTAATGCGGTGTTTTATTTTGATGTTTTTGCTTTAAAACTGTTATAATGGTAGTTTCATATACATGTTTGTATGTGTGTGTGGAGGGGGGGGGGGGGGAACAAAATTTGTAGTCACATTATTATGATATTTACAGAACACTAAGCGAAAAACACCTACCAATCAATGTCTACATATTATTTCTCCTTCACAATGTAGAAAAATATAATATATTTTCGTCAAGAGAATATTATTTCTTTTTCACAATGCAGAGGTTCAATACTCTCCAAAAATGGAGGTTTTGGTTTTTCATATTCGCAGCAGAGATATTGCGAATATGATAAAATATTGATCATGCGCAGTGACAAGGGAACCTTCTTGATAAATAGCCTCTTCCATTAAGAAGGGTTCCGGGGAATAGACCTATCTGCACGTCTGCCGCGGTTATTCGATTATTAATTACTGGCGTAACATAAGATCTTTTATATCGTGAGATTCATCAGACATTTTACAGTAATCTTATCTCAAAAATATGGAACATCTACATTGATATGTTGAGCTATCAAACTTGATAATTACTCAATGGTGCGCAAAGAAAGAAGGATAGAATAGAATTTGAGAAAATAGTAATATCAGATATAACCATGTGTTTGATAAAGTAACTCATTTATAAAACAAATCAGGTGCACATAGTTATAAAGAAAAATATATAAATGGCTATAGCTGTATTAGATATATGTACTAGGAAAAGATCTAAAATACTAAAGATATAGAAGAAAGGAATTCTAACCTTTTTTCACCCTACAAAGACAAACCGTTCTGACTTGCGTGGTGGTACCAGGGTATTTAACCTGCTATAAAATAATGTCACCGGGATAGCCAGAAAATTAGGTTATCAAGATTGCCTGAAAAAGAAGTCACTGGGATTGCAAGAAAAAAAGGTTATCAAGATTGCCAGAAAAAGTAAGTCACTAAAATTAAGTAATCAAGATGGACAGAAAAAAAAGTTGCTGGGATTGCCAGAAAATTAGGTTAGATTGCTAGAGAAGGAAGTCACGGGATAGCCAGAAAAATAGGTTATCAAGACTGCCAGAAAAAGAAGTCACCGTGATAGCCAGAAAAATAAGTTGCTGGGATTGTCAGAAAATGAGGTTATCAAGATTGCTAGAAATAGAAGTCACTGGGATAGCCAGAAAAATAGGTCATCATGATATCAAAAAAAATAAAACAAGTCATTGGTATTGCTAGAAAAATAAAAACAAGTCACTTGGATTTGCCAAAAAATATATGTCACCAGCATTAACAGAAAAAAAGGTCACTGGTATTGTCAGAAAAGTAGGTTATAGGCCATCAACCTACTTTTCTTGCAATCCCAGTGGCAATCCTTGTGACTTATAAGCTTATGTCATGGTAAATTTTCATTGAATCTTAACCAATCTTGCACAGCAGATATAACCACAAAATCTCGGACAAGTTCTTGAACCAGCGTGATTCAACCACAAATGCCTCTGCCACAGGGCTTATAAACATATCTTAAGTAAAACTGTAATAAACATTTCTCTAAAAGTTAAAGGCCTATAGACCTTAGATATTTTACATGTAGCATTTCATGGAGGTCTCCTAAAAGGTTTGTTGAAGTCAGGTCCAAGGGTCTGTCCGTTTGTTGCATTAGAGCGATTCAGACCCTCTTGGGCCTCTTGTTTTTCTGGAAATTTCGGTGACTTATTTTTCCGACAAACGGAAATGCCTGAAGAAAGGTCATCAAGATTGTCAGATAAAAAGTCCCTCCGATTGCTAAAAAAAACACTTCAGTATTCATGTGTATGTAATTATATAGTGGTCAAAACTCTACATTCAAACAAATTATATGGTGGTCAAAACTCTACATTCAAACAAATTATATGGTGGTCAAAACTCTACATTCAAACAAATTATATGGTGGTCAAAACTCTACATTCAAACAAATTATACAGGGGTCAAAACTCTACATTCAAACAAATTATATGGTGGTCAAAACTCTACATTCAAACAAATTATACAGGGGTCAAAACTCTACATTCAAACAAATTATATGGTGGTCAAAACTCTACATTCAAACAAATTATATAAGGGTCAAAACTACATTCAAACACATTATACAGTGGTCAAAACTCTACATTCAAACAAATTGTACAGGGGTCAAAACTCTACATTCAAACAAATTATATGTTGGTCAAAACTCTACATTCAAACAAATAATATAGGGGTCAAAACTACATTCAAACACATATAGGAGTCAAAACTCTACATTCAAACAAATTATATAGGAGTCAAAACTCTACATTCAAACAATTATATAGGAGTCAAAACTCTCCATTTAATCTAAATAAATCTTTGTCTGCACAATGGCATAATCTCTTTCCTAGCCTGGAGTGCCTAGGCAAAAGGGGATTGAACCCTGGATTAAACAAGGGCTCAGAAGTCTGTATTACAGTCCAGAAAGGAGGGTCAAAGCTCTACAATGCATTGTGCAAAAGAAATCGGGGTCAAAACTCTACATCATATGTCCAAAAATAATGGTCAAAATGGCGGCACATATGTATTCACCAATATATAGGGAGTGCACCCCCATCGGGTTCGACCCTATTACCTCAACTGTAAATGATTTTGAAACAGCACCTTAGAATATATAACATTTGTATAATTCTAGCTTAGTACATCTATTTATTTTCTAAATATAAGTATACACATGTGCATGTATTATGGTGAATAAAATTTAAACCAGTATTAAAAATTTTTTTATATTGTTTGGCAAGTGGAATTTTTTTTTTGCTTAACATGCTTTAATAGGAACTGTATTTTGTAAGCTGTACTACATATGTTCACCTGTAAACTGGCAATCTGTACTACATAAGCTCACCTGCAAGCTGTAATACATAAGCTCACATGCAAGCTGTACTACATAAGCTCACCTGCAAGCTGTACTACATAAGTTCACCTGTAAGCTGTACTACATAAGCTCACCTGAAAGCTGTACTACATAAGCTCAACTGCAAGCTGTACTACATAAGCTCACTTGTTATCTGTACTACATAAGCTCACCAGCAAGCTGTACTACATAAGCTCACCTGCAAGCTGTACTACATAAGCTCACCTGTAAGCTGTACTATATAAGCTCACCAGCAAGGCTGTACTACATAAGCTCACCAGCAAGCTGTACTACATAAGCTCACCTGCAAGCTGTACTACATAAGCTCACCTGTAAGCTGTACTACATAAGCTCACCAGCAAGCTGTACTACATAAGCTCACCAGCAAGCTGTACTACATAAGCTCACCTGTAAGCTGTACTACATAAGCTCACCTGTAAGCTGTACTACATAAGCTCACCTGTAAGCTGTCCTACATAAGCTCACCAGCAAGCCTTCAGCTCGGGATAATTACAATCATAAACCCCTAGCACATGCCCCCACTCCCTGCCTCCCCTAAAGTCACATATCTTATTATTAAAATCCACTATATTTTTACTGAAAAACATCCAGACTTTGTATTGCACCCTCTAAGTTGGCCCCGTCTAAACTGAATTCCTAGATACGCCCCTGATTACTAAATATAAAATCAAAGTATAAAGGGTGGGATTTCTAGTACCGGTAGATGTTATAAGTTGTTTTATACTGTAAAGCGTCGCTTTCAACCCAACATTTTTTCATGCTGTCACACTTGAGTATCATGTCGCATGATATGGTACCCCATCCAGTCACAGTGTACTGACACAGACTTCAAATATCGAATTAATACAGGCTACAGTAAAAGTAGTTTGTGTTTTGCAAATTATTATGCTCATTGACTATTGATTATATCTATATCTAATAAAGGGAGGTAATGTCCACATTGTGTTTCAATAATGTATGCATAGTTCTCTAGTAATGGGAGGTAATGTCCACATTATGTTTCAATAGTGTATACATATTTCTCTAGTAAAGGGAGGTAATGCCCGATGGGTTCTTCCTCTGTAAATTATCTAGACAGTGTTTTTGAAAATATAATTTCAAAACAATTTAAAGTGTAGATTGGTAATTTGGTAGTAATTATTGACAATAATACAGATATTAGACTAACATCTCTATATTATCGATTATGATCTATTAAGTTTAATAACAAGTATTAACACTGTGCAAATATATAACCACACTAAAGATAATCATTCAATCAAAGTTTCAATCAACAACGCTGGCCTGTGTTAAGCACATCAGGAGGTTTTCGATTCCATGCTAGCATAATTTATCTAGTTTACAATAAACAATTGTTTCATTAATATGTTCGCTCTCCTTATATGTTTTAATTTTTCTTCTCCAAGTAATTTCAATTCCTCCCGGTATCAATTTTTAATGTTGACTTAACCTTTTTCATGTCTGATTCGCATTGACTTAACCTTTTTCATGTCTGATTCGCATTGACTTAACCTTTTTCATGTCTGATTCGCAAAACTAGTTTTGTTGTGTCCCTTTTGGATAGGAATCATCAATGCTGTTGTTGTTGTTGTTGCTACTTTTGGAGTTTGTTGTTGTTGATGCTAATAATGATGATGATAGTGGTGGCGGTAGTTATGATGATGATAATGATGATGATAGTGGTGGTGGTGGTAGTTATAATGATAATGATGATATTGGTGGTGGTGGTATTTATGATAATGATGATGATAGTGGTGGTGGTGGTTATGATGATGATAATGATGATGATAGTGGTGGTGGTGGTTATGATGATGATAATGGTGGTGGTGGTAGTTATGATGATGATGATAATGATAGTGGTGGTGGTGGTGGTTATGATGATGATAATGGTGGTGGTGGTAGTTATGATGATGATGATAATGATAGTGGTGGTGGTGGTGGTGGTGGTAGTAGTTATGATGATGATGATAATAGTGGTGGTGGTGGTGGTAGTTATGATGATGATGATAATGATGATGATAGTGGTGGTGGTAGTTATGATGATGATGATGATGGTAAGGGTGGTGATGATGAGGATGGTGATAATGATGATGGTAATGATGCTGTAGTGTTGACTGTAATGTGAATCTATTATATCATCACCTTAAAGTTCTTGTTCCATTGGTAGCTTAGTTTCTTTTTGAGTTAAAGGCGATAATTGTACCCATATGTAGAGATGGGTGTGCTGGTTAAACTTTCAGGATGCCAGGAAAGAGTGATTAGGTAAACTGTTCACCTTTTAATCCTCTATGACATAATTATGACGCTAAATAAATCAAACCAACTTAGTTTCTTCAATATTGCTCATATTGTAAATACATGTACTTGGTTTATCCAGAGGCATATACACATTAAAGGGAATATATCAGGATTTTTTAAAATTTTAAAATTGGTTAAAAACATTTTTTCCAATTCAACATGACTATAATATGCTCACTGACTCTGTATTTCAAAAAGCAGAAAATGTGTTTTAAACACCATTAAATATATTGTATCAAAGCATTTAAAATGCTATAACAGACACTTAATTCAAACAGCAAATTAGATAAGATTTGTGATTATATTATAATTAGTCATATGTGAATAAAAAGTCAACCAGCCATGTTATTCACTCTCACTATAATAATCATTACTACAATATTTTCTAAAATGATTGTATTCAAAGTCTCATTAAACTTCCGAAATGCACGCTTTTTGATAATAACATAAATTATTGTAATTAAATGTGTTTATAGTTTTGCTAAAACCATTCATACAGACCCATTAGTGACTGTTTTTAAAAAAGCGAGAAAATAAATAACTTCGATTGAAATGTGTATTTCTTAGACGAGCGGACCAAGCTTTTAATTTTTGTTCACATTTTTGTTATTACATAGTGACTTGGGTTGCTTTCTGACTGTACCTCTGCCAGTGTTCCGAAGTACACAAATGCATATTGCAGTGGTAGTGTGCGGATTAAGACCGTTAGATAAGGGGTTCATTAAGAAGATTAGAAAAGTTATGTCTTCACTAATATCGTTTTTTGGGGTTTCTTTTTTAAAAAAAATATATATGATGTCGGCTGCAATAAAACTGTTTTGAATGTAGTACGCATTATATTAGTTATATGCACTGAAAACCAATGACTACGGAATACTAGTTTGGTCTAGTATCTCTTACTCAGGATCCTCCCTTGCATAAAGGCGTGACACTTATAATCACACACGCTATTACGTCACAAATCACTTTATCACAGTCAATATTAAGAGGCTACCATGGGTGGTTTGTTTAGTACAGTTATTAAGGAATGAATGAATAGGGTTTTACGGCGTACTAACACATAGGTTATTTGACGCCAACAGGAAGTAAGATTTCAGGTTCACACTTCATGTACAAAAACAACAAATTAACATACAGATTAAAAAAAAATAAATCAACAAATGAATATGCAGAATGAACCTAGAACCTTGATAACTGCAGAGTTTTAGCAAATTCTGTCTTATTACTCAAATTGTTGCTTCTTATGAAATGCATAAGCCACAGTGATCCTATTCTTGCCATCACTCATATGGCTCCCTTGAACCACACAAGGGTTGATAATTTAACCACAATAGTGAACACTACAAAAAATGATAAAATGAATATGACACCCATATGGAGGATTCCTACCCATTCTGCAGAGATCGACAGGGATTCTATTCTTAGCCGGAACCACACAGGCTAGAACAGTTATTAAAAGAAGTAAATTTATTTTTAATTTCATATGAACGATTCATCGCTTACGTGGAATATTAGGTTGTGGGTTCCGGTTCATTAATACACTGAGGGGAATAAAGAGGATGTTCTTTAAAACTATCTATTTAATATTTTACTGCATCCCCTACAGTTCCCCATACTATGTTTCTCTCTGAAGTGAATTGATCATATATTACCGACCAACATGTTTCCGAACAAGCTTCGTTACTGAAGGTGTTTATTGGAAAGAGACGAACATTAATTTGTAAACAAAACCCATTCTCAATTATGTACTAATGATGTGCTTTATATATATTTTTTTTGTTTCCATAGTTTCTCAGTGACCAAATAAACATGTATTCTATCATCTGGAAGAGTAAAACTGACTTAAAATTAAAACTAAAAACGACCGTTTCGGATGTTTAATGAGCCTTTAATGAAATAAAAGGTTGAAGTGATCTAGCTGTTTGGTATAAATGAAACATAGATTGAAGTGATTTTGATGTTTGAAATAACTTGCTGTCATTAAGTTTGCATGCTTATTTTTTCTATTAAAGGGCTGCTGTATTTAGTTTACAGCTAAATATCTACAATAGTAATTGTTTTTTTGAAATACTTTGTGTTATTGTATTTGAACATTCCTGGCCCCAACGTCCTGTACTTACCCAAGTGTCACCCCCTCCCCCCCCCCCCCCATTTTTTTTAAATTATGTTTGTTTGTTTGTTTTTTAAATGAAATACTCTGCATTAAGATTTGAGTACTGCTTGCTCAAACAACTTTACCAGTTATTTGAGTAAGGACAGTGGTTCTACTCAGGTCTTCCTCCACCAGTAAAACTGGATATGCCATATATAACCTGATTGTGTAGCCCAATTTCAACTTTACTAACCATTATCACCCCCATGACAGTGGCCCAGTTTTAGGATTAAGATGAATAAATTATCCTATTTAAAATTACAATCTATTCAAACGGACATTTATTACATTTAGGTTTTGAGACTCATTCATGTCGGCACATGTGTACTTTCGAGCTCAGTCAGTAATGCATTTGACTGTCAATGCAAGTTTTGGAATCCCCACAAGTACATTCTGTCATGATTGATCATCAACTTTGTTCTACGGTAATTAACCTTACATTTGAATATGTGCGGTGGCAGTCAGCGACTCGCAGAGATACGTCTGATGTTAGTTAACATCACACTACACAGTTACATCCCTTTTTCCATGGTAACATGATTCTTATGCTTAAAAAAAGGCCTTTGTAATTTGGTTTTGAAATATTTTCAAAATGAATCATAATGGTTGTGATTTCTTGCTGCAGATGAGTAGAGCAGAAGTTGGCATAGCATAAACTGCAATAAGACGTCACTGGTGTTAAAAAGTGACTTTTATAGGATTTCAACATATGCATGTATTGATGAGCATTTAAGGACTTTTTTTCAAAAAATAAAAAAAACAACTCTGTCAACCTACCAGATATTGTGCATTTTTATGTGGGAATACATTCCTGCTATGAAAACAAAATTCTATGTGGAATTCTTTTTTTACCATGGAAAGCCTAGACCTTATTTTATATAGAACAAAGAACAAAATTCAACTGTGTAGTGAGACCATAACAACCTAGTGGATCCAAGGAAAAGATGATTACGACCACTGACCATTTTTAAATATCTGAAATACTGTTGATAAAAGTTATAGAATATCATAAAAATTAATACTAACAGTACAAACAATATCTCTAAGACGCACCTAATATCCACAATATTTAATTGTTATAATAGAATTGGATTTATATTTTTAGTTATTTGTATAATACCACTTAATCAGAGCTAGCCCCATAGAAAAGAGTTTCTAAAAGTGTCCTGTCAGATTTTAACATGCCCAAATTAAAAATATTAAGTGCGTTTCGTCCCGATTATGTTAAGGGTCCATACAGGGTTTCCAGGACTCATCAGTTAGACAAACCCCATTAACTTGAGCCGACTGAACATTGTCAATTGTTAGTAATTGTTAGTTATTAGTAATTGTTAGTTATTAGTTTTGTTAATTATTAGTAATTGTTAATTATTAGTGTTAATTATTAGTTATTGTTAATTATTAGTTATTGTTAATTATTAGTGTTAATTATTAGTTATTGTTAACTATTAGTGTTAATTATTAATAATTAGTTATTGTTAATTATTAATAATTGGTTATTATTAATTGTTATTGTTAATTATTAGTTATTGTTAATTATTAGTTATTGTTAATTATTAGTGTTAATTATTAGTTATTGGTAATTATTAGTGTTAATTATTAGTTATTGTTAACTATTAGTGTTAATTATTAATAATTAGTTATTGTTAATTATTAATAATTGGTTATTATTAATTGTTATTGTTAATTATTAGTTATTGTTAATTATTAGTTATTGTTAATTATTAGTGTTAATTATTAGTTATTGGTAATTATTAGTGTTAATAATTATTTATTATTAATTGTTATTGTTAATTATTAGTTATTGTTAATTATTAGTTATTGTTAATTATTAGTGTTAATTATTAGTTATTGGTAATTATTAGTGTTAATAATTATTTATTGTTAATTATTAATAATTAGTTATTGTTAATTATTAGTTATTGTTAATTATAAGTGTTAATTATTAGTTATTGTTAATTATTAGTATTAATTATTAAGTATTGTTAATTATGAGTTATTGTTTTAATTATGAGCTATTGTTAATTGTTATTGTTAATTATTAGTTATTGTAAATTGTTATTGTTAATTATTACTTATTAGTGTTAATTATAAGTCATTAGTTATTGTTAATTGTTATTGTTAATTATTAGTGTTAATTATTAGTTATTGTTAATAATTAGTTATTGTTCATTGTTATTGTTAATTATTAGTGGTTATTATTAGTTATTGTTAATAATTAGTTATTGTTCATTGTTATTGTTAATTATTAGTGTTAATTATTAGTTATTGTTAATTATTAGTTATTGTTATTTATTAGTTATTGTTAATTATTAGTTATTATTAATTATTGTTAATTATTAAGAAACATGGTTAAGAAATAAAATAATAGCAAAATATAAGATACAATTAATAAAACACAATATGTGCAATAAGATATAAGATGAAATAACATAAAATAATATAAAATACAATATTAAATAAGATACAATATTAAGTAAGATACTATACAATGTTATAAGATACAATGTAATAACAATTACGATTTAAAATATAAGGGAAAATCAGTGTCTCGTCTTCAGCAAACTTACAAGACCAAACAATGAATAATGTAGAGCTGCAATTGTTATTGTTACATCTTCACAAATTATTCATGACCTAGCAATTAAAAGATAAAATAATGTAATGCTGCATCCATTCTATTCACGTCTTCACCAATTTTACAAGACCTAGCAATAAATAAGATAAAATAACATAGAACTGCATTCATTGTTGTCTCATCTTCAATTTTACATCACCTAGCAATAAATCAAATGAAATAACGTAGAGCAGCATCCATTGTTGTCACTTCTTCACAAATAATAGAGGACCTAGCAATAAATAAGATAAAATAATGTGTCATCTTCACCATTTATACAGGACCTAGCAATAAATATGATAAAATAATGTGTCATCTTCCCATATTTTCAGGACCTAGCAATAAATATGATAAAATAATGTGTCATCTTCACCATTTATACAGGACCTAGCAATAAATAAGATAAAATAATGTGTCATCTTCACCATATATTCAGGACCTAGCAATAAATATGATAAAATAATGTGTCATCTTCACCATATATTCAGGACCTAGCAATAAATATGATAAAATAATGTGTCATCTTCACCATTTATACAGGACCTAGCAATAAATAAGATAAAATAATGTGTCATCTTCACCATATATTCAGGACCTAGCAATAAATATGATAAAATAATGTGTCATCTTCACCATATATTCAGGACCTAGCAATAAATATGATAAAATAATGTGTCATCTTCACCATTTATACAGGACCTAGCAATAAATAAGATAAAATAATGTGTCATCTTCACCATATATTCAGGACCTAGCAATAAATATGATAAAATAATGTGTCATCTTCACCATATATTCAGGACCTAGCAATAAATATGATAAAATAATGTGTCATCTTCACCATTTATACAGGACCTAGCAATAAATAAGATAAAATAATGTGTCATCTTCACCATATATTCAGGACCTAGCAATAAATATGATAAAATAACATGGAGCTGCATCCATTCTTATCTCTTCTTCACAAATAATAGAGGAACTAGCAGTAAATAAGATAAAATAATGTGTCATCTTCACCATATATTCAGGACCTAGGAATAAATATGATAAAATAACGTAGAGCTGCATCCATTCTTATCTCTTCTTCACAAATAATAGAGGACCTAGCAATAAATAAGATAAACTAACTTGTCATCTGCACCATTTATACAGGACCTAGCAATAAATATGATAAAATAATTTAGAGCTGCATCCATTCTTATCTCTTCTTCACAAATAATAGAGGAACTAGCAGTAAATAAGATAAAATAATGTGTCATCTTCACCATATATTCAGGACCTAGGAATAAATATGATAAAATAATGTAGAGCTGCATCCATTCATATCTCTTCTTCACAAATAATACAGGACCTAGCAATAAATATGATAAAATAATGTACAGCGGCATCCATTTTTATCTCTTCTTCACAAATTATACAGGACCTAGCAAAACATGATAAAATGATATAAAACTGCATCCATTGTTGTCTCATCTTCACAAATACTACAGGACCTAGCAATAAATAAGATAAAATATTATAAAATATTATCCACATAGCACAACATATCGCACCACCAACAACCAACCACTCCACATAGCATACCATATCGCACCACCACCAACCAACCACTCCACATAGTATACCACACCATCAACAACCCACGACTCCACATATTAAACCACACTGCACCACCAAACAACCCCCCACTCCACATTGTACACCACACCATCAACAACCCACCACTCCACATATTAAACCACACCGCACCACCAAACAACCCACCACTCCACATATAACACCACACCGCACCACCAAACAACCCACCATGCCACATAGTACACCACAGTGCACCACCAACAACCCACCACTCCACATAGTACTCAACAACCTACCACTCCACATAGTACACTGCACCACCAACAACCCACCACTCCACATAGTACACCACAGTGCACCACCAACAACCTAACACTACACATAGCACACCACACCACCAACAACCTATCATTCCACATAGCACACCACACCAACAGCAACCTACCACTCCACATAGCACACCACACCACCAACAACCTACCACTCCACATAGTACTCCACAGTGCACCACCAACAACCTACCACTCAACATAGTACACCTCAGTGCACCACCAACAACCTACCACTCCACATAGTACACCACAGTGCACCACCAACAACCTACCACTCCACATAGTACTCCACAGTGCACCAACAACAACCAACCACTCCACATAGTACACCACAGTGCACCACCAACAACCCACCACTCCACATTGTACTCCACAGTGCACCACCAACAACCTACCACTCCACATAGTACTCCACAGTGCACCACCAACAACCCACCACTCCACATAGTACACCACAGTGCACCACCAACAACCCACCACTCCACATAGTACACCACAGTGCACCACCAACAACCCACCACTCCACATAGTACACCACAGTGCACCACCAACAACCCACCACTCCACATAGTACTCCACAGTGCACCACCAACAACCTACCACTCCACATAGTACACTGCACTACCAACAACCCACCACTCCACATAGTACACCACAGTGCACCACCAACAACCTACCACTCCACATAGCACACCACACCACCAACAACCTACCATTCCACATAGCACAGCACAGTGCACCACCAACCAACAACCACTCCACATAGTACACCATACTGCATTACCAACAACCATACAACACAACACACTACCTATCCAACCCTACATATCTCTCAAAACAAACAACATGCTTCCTCAGGACCCATGGTACAGCATCTTTCCACCACAACAGCACCATCAGCATTGGCAGGACCCATGGAACAGCATCTCTTCACCACAACAGCACCATCACCATTGGCAGGACCCATGGAGCAGCATCTCACCACCACAACAGCAGCAATCCAACAATGGTAAACGATTGGTAAAAACTGCAATGTATCAAACAAAACTACAGTACACAGGTATATATATATACATGATAAACCCTTTGATGTGACACAAAACACTTCTACTACGATAATACTCTTGCAGCTAATACTGTAAACTACAATTCACTATGACTTGCAATACAATACAATACAATACAATATGTCAGTCACAATACTCCTATATTACTGTAACTACAATACATTAAAGTGCAATACAATACAATACAAAGCAATACAATGTCAGTCAGAATACTCCTATATTACTATAACTACAATACAATACAATACAATGCAATACAATACAATATACTACAATATTATACAATACAATACAATATGTCAGTCACAATACTCCTATATTACTATAACTACAATACATTAAAGTGCGATACAGTACAGTACAGTACAGTACTATCAGAACAATACTATTACATTATGTTATTTTAGTAAAAAAAACTTTTATTTTTTACATTAATAACACGGCTATCTACATTCAATATATTTAATTACTTTACTACAATACTACTACATTCTGCCACAATGAAACACAATAGTTCATTGAAAACAGAAATTCAATTATCAAACAGAAGCCTATTGTTGCAGATTAAAGACCTCACATAGCCTTCAGTGAGTGAAGACAATATAATTATTAATGAAACATTAAAAAAATAAGATTATGATATGCAGAGGTGGTTTGACTGTGATAAAAAAGCTTAGAAATCTATTTTATGATCTTAGGAATGAAAAAAAATCCTATACTAGAAATCTTTCAAAAAAGTACAGTTAAGTAATTGTGTATTAGGCAAATGATTTCATAAAATACAAGAAATCACCGACTACTGCAATTACTACAGCAATGAATTAAACTTTCCCCAGAGAGTAGGGAAATATATAATGGACTCTTAAATCTAAGCTTGATTATCCTACTTTATATTTATTTTTGTAAAACTTCCCAAGAGAGCAGAGAAGTTAGTTGGAGTCCATTTTTTTCCTTTTGAACAATCAAATAGCGACTATAAAACTTCCACATTCTCAAAAGAGAAGATAATGATATTCAGAGAAATCTTCATTGGATAGACTCATAGAGATGAAACTGTTGACAAAGTGGCCTCAACAGCTTCACTGAAATCTGTCTAACGCTCCATTCAGACAACTCTGTTTAATTATCAGAACCAACTCTTCTAAGCCTGCAACAGAATCATAGGAATCTATTCTATGATCATAGGAATGAAAAAAATCTATTTTAAGACTACATGTATTTAGAAGAAAAAAATATTTGTCTATGGACACTTAATATTATAGATGTCAATAAATATGGGTACTGACACAACTTTTTCCATTTGAACAATCAAATAGCGACTATAAAACTTCCACATTCTCAAAAGAGAAGATAATGATATGCAGAGAAATCTTCATTGAATAGACTCATAGAGATGAAACTGTTGACAAAGGGGCCTCAACAACTTCACTGAAATCTGTCTAACGTGCCATTCAGACAACTCTGTTTAATTATCAGAATCAACTCTTCTAAGCCTGCGACAGAATCATAGGAATCTATTTTGTGATCAAAGGAATGGGAAAAAAACTACATGTATTTAAAAGAATAAGTTCCATTATAAACTCAAAAAATAATTTGAAAACAAATAAAACAGAATATATTAATCTTAAAGTTTTAAAACAAAAATTAAATGAAAGTAACAAGTGTTGTGGTCCGCAACACATATATTATTAAAGTAAAAAATAACTATTATCAAAAAATTGTTTGTTGAAACAAGTATTTATGCTTAAAAAGTCCTAAATACCCTATTACAATAATACATATAAAAATGACCATTGTTGTTGTCACAGCAAACACACCTCGAGACTGCATAGAAACTCACCCAGGATGTCTATATAAAATATGGGAATCTTCAGTGAGTGAAGTCCCATACAGCTTAACATTCTATAAAATTACATTAAGTATGTCAAATACAAAACAAAGTGATAAACCCTTTATGATATTAAGCGACTAAAAACTTAAAATAAATAAACTTAATTAAGAAACAGCCACTTTAGTGATCCCATTACATTATAGTTTAATCTGCGACTCAAGACTTCTATTCAAATAACTGACTACATTTATAGGGGAAATCTATGGCTAAATGAATAGACAAAACAGGAAAAAAAATGTATGATAAATATGGAAATATATCATACCCACACCACTATGGAGATAAAAAAAAATGCCTTGAACAGTCTTGAAAACCATCCAACAAATTAAAAATGATCTTACTAAAAAATTGTACAACAAATTAAAAATGATCTTACTAAAAATTTGTACAACAAATTAAAAATGTAGTTCTTTAGATTAATACCTAACCTACTTCCCAGCCACAGAAATCCCCTACAAAACTATCAATACGACAACCTGTCCGGACGGCGAGACACCCTTCCTATCCTAGTCCTAACCTCTAGAACAGAGGCTGGGACTACCCTAACCCTAACTGGAGTGTCGCTGTATCTGAGGGGGGGTCGTCTAGCTCGAGTAGAGCGCCTAAGGAGTGCCGGTGGTGCAGGGACTGCTTCACGGACGGGAGGAGGGTGAACAACAACAAGCTGAACTGGAGCAAGCTGAACAGGCTCGGCAAGCCTGACACGGACAACGGCGGGAGGAGAAGCAGTCCGAGGGACAGCAACACAGGCTGTGGGTCTGACGCATACAGCCGTATGGTCAGTAGCAACGGACGGACGGATACAGCGACGGACAGAGACACAGGAACCTACCGGGGCGGGGTCTGCCACAGCAACAGGAGCCCTAACTACAACTACCTGAGGTACCTCATCAGCAACTGGATGTAGATCCTCACTTGGCATGGTACGGGTACCAGTCACCTGAAAATAGAAAAAGAAAAGTTTCAATAATGGTTTAACAATTAAACTTTGAATGTCAGTGGCAGAGCATCTGACAGGTTTAGGATTGGAGGGTCATGAGTTCAATCCTCTTGCAAGGCCAAGTGTGAATATTAATGAAGAAATTACAACCTAGACAAAACTGTTTGCAGATGGACAGATAGACAGACATGGTGAAACCAGCAATGCAAAGGTATAGCAAGAGATGTCGAAGAACAGCGTTAATTTGACTATTCTAGCCTTGTTACAGAACAGTATATTATATGTACAATGAAAAAAACCCAGATTTATCTCCATCAATGAAGCCATCTTTAATATTAGCAAAATAGTAGAAGGGCAGGGTATCTAGTTCAAAATAAGATTAAAAACAAACAAATGACATGAGGGTGGGGTCCTTAGGTTTGGTGACAAATTGAAATGGAGCAGAGTATTTGACTTAATACAAAACAAAATTTAAAAAAAAATAGGCACAGAAGGGGTGAGGGTCTTGGGGTGGGTAACAAAGTGGAAATTGGGCAGAGTATATGATTAAATACAAAACAAAATTTACAAAAAAAAATCATGGATGGGGGATGTGGGGTGGGGGGTTGGGATGTCTAGATTGGACTTGTAAAGGTAGCCAAGTATTTCCAAGTTTCATAAAAATTCTATAGCAGACACAGAGCAGATATATAATCAGAGATGGATAGAATTAAAGACTGACTGACATCATCTCTAACTGCAGTACTAGTAATAATTCAATACTACAGATACATGTAACATCAGCATGATAAAATCATTACATATACTACTATCCCATATTCCCAATTCCATCTAACATCAGCATCAACATCATCATCATCATCATATCAACATCATCATCTCTAACTACAGTATGTATACTAATGCACTACTACAGCTACATGTAACAACAGCATGCTATAATAATTACATATACTATTATTATAGCCAACTCCAACTAACATCATCATCATCATCATCATCATCATCATATTATCTTC